>JAPYXD010000222.1:0-13341 GCA_030998225.1 Diplolepis rosae | reverse complement strand
CAGAAAACCAAATTGGATCAGGGTGGAAGCATATTTTTGCATTTAATTATCTGGATCCTAATACCAGATAGGAACCAGGTAAGGCCGAGTAGCAGATTTACTTTTATCTTAAAAATTCACAAGACGCAAAGCTGCCTTACAGAAAAGCAAATTGGATCCGGGTGGAAACATATTTTTGCATTTATATTATCTGGATCCTAATGCCAGATAGGAAACAGGTAAGTTCGGGTAGCTGATTTACTTTTAGCTTAAAAATTAACAAGACGCCAACTGCCTTATAGAAACCAAACAGGAACCGGGTAGAAACATATTTATGCATTATATTTTCTGGTTCCTAATGCCAGATGGGAACCAAGTAAGGCCGGGTAGCAGATTTACTTTTGTCTTAAAAATTAACAAGACGCCAACTGCCCTATAGAAACCAAACAGGCACCGGGTAGAAACATATTTATGCATTATATTTTCTAATTCCTAATGCCAGATAGGAACCAGGTAAGGACGGGTAGAAAATTTACTTTTGTCTTAAAAATTAACAAGACGCCAACTGCCTTATAGAAAATAAACAGGAACAGGGTAGATACATGCATAAGCATTATATTTTCTTGATACTAATGCCAGATAGGAAGCAGCTAAGGCCGATTAGCAGATTTACTTTTAGCTTAAAAATTAACAAGAGCACGGCAACTGCCTGATAGAAACCAAAACAGGAAACTGGGTAGAAACATATTTATGTATTATTTTATCTTGTTCCTAATGCCGGATAGGAACCAGGGTAAGGCCGTGTTGCAGATTTACTTTTAGCTTAAAAATTCACTAGACGCCAACCGCCATAGAGAAAACCAGATGGGATACAAGTAGAAACAAATTTTTGAATTTTAATTTCTGGATTCCAATGCCAGATAGTAAACTTGCAAGACCGGGGTAGCTGATTTACTTTTAGCTTAAAAATTAACAAGACGTCAACTGCCGGATAGAAACCAAACAGGAACCGGGTAGAAACATATTTATGCATTATTTTTTCTGTGTTCCTAATGCCAGATAGGAAACACGTAAGGCCGGGTAGCTAATGATTTTTAGCTTAAAAATTAACAAGACGCCAACTGCCTTATAGAAACCAAACAGGAACCGGGTAGAAACATATTTTATGCATTTTATTTTCTGGATCCTAATGCCAGATAGGAACCAGGTAAACCCGGGTACCAGATTGAGTTTTATCTTAAAAATTAACAAGACGCCAACTGCCTTATAGAAACCAAACAGGAAATGAGAAGAAACATATTTATGCATTATATTATCTGTATCCTAATGCCAGATTGGAACCAGGTAAGGCCGGGTAGCAGATTTACTTTTATCTTAAAAATTAACGAGACGCCAACTGCCTTTTAGAAACCACACAGGAACATGGTAGAAACATATTTATGCATTATATTTTCTGGATCCTATCGCCAGATAGGAACCAGGTAAGCTCCGGGTAGCAGATTTAATTTTATCTTAAAAATTAACAAGACGCCAACTGCCTTATAGAAACCAAACAGGAACCGTGTAGAAACATATTTATGTATTATATTATCTGGATCCTAATGCCACAGATAGGAACCAGGTAAGGCCGGGTAGCAGATTTACTTTTGTCTTTAAAATTAACAAGACGCCAACTGCCTTATAGAAACCAAACAGGAACTGGGTAGAAACAAGATTTTATGTATTGGTATTATCTGGATCCTAATGCCAGATAGGAACCAGGTAAGGCCGAGTAGCAGATTTACTTTTATCTTAAAAATTAACAAGACGCCAACTGCCTTATAGAAACCAAGCAGGAACCGGGTAGAAACATATTTATGCATTATATTTTCTGGTTCCTAACGCCAGATAGGAACCAGGTAAACCCGGGTACCAGATTTAGTTTTATCTTAAAAATTAACAAGACGTCAACTGCCTTATAGAAACCAAACAGGACCTGGGTAGAAACATATTTATGCATTTTATTTTCTTGATCGTAATGCCAGATAGGAACCAGGTAAGGCTGGGTAGCAGATTTACATTAATCTTAAAAATTATCAAGACGCCAAGTGCCTTATAGAAACCAAACAGGAACTGGGTTGAAACTTATTTATGCATTATATTATACAAACCCTAATGCCAGATAGGATGCAGGTAAGGCCAAGTATCGGATTTTATTTTATCTTAAAAATTAACAAGACGACAACAGCCTCATAGAAACCAAACAGGAACCGGGTAGAAACATATTTTATGCACTATACTTTCTGGATCCTAATGCCATATAGGAATTCAGGTAAACCCGGGTACCATATTTAGTTTTATCTTAAAAATTAACAAGACGCCAACAGCCTTATAGAAACCAAACAGGAACCGGGTAGAGACATATTTATACATTATATTTTCTGGATCCTAATGCCAGATAGGAACCAGGTAAGTACGTGTACCAGATTTCCTATAACTTAAAAATTCTCTATTAGCAAACTGCCATAGAGAACTCCAGATGGGATACAAGTAGAAACATATTTTTGAATTTTAATTTTCTGGATCCTTATGCTAGATAGGAACCTGGTAAGGCAGGGTAAACAGATTTAATTTTATCTTAGAAATTAACGAGACGCCAACTGCCTTATAGAAACCAAACAGGAACCGGGTAGAAACATATTTATGCGAGTTATACTTTCTGGTTCCTAATGCCAGTTAGGAACCAGGTAAGGCCGTGTAGCAGATTTACTTTTATCTTAAAAATTGACAAGACGCCAACTGCCTTATAGAAACCAAACAGGAACCGGGAAGAAACATATTTATGCATTATATTTTCTGGATCCTAATGCCAGATAGGAACTAGGTAAACCCGGGTACCAGATTTAGTTTTATCTTAAAAATTAACAAGACGCCAACTGCCTTATAGAAACCAAACAGGAACCGGGTAGAAACATATTTATGCATTATATTTTCTGGTTCCTAATGCCAGATAGGAAGCAGGTAAGGCCGGGTAGCTGATTTACTTTTATCTTAAAAATTCACAAGACGAAAGCTGCCTTACAGAAAAGCAAATTGATCCGGGTGGAAACATATTTTTTGCATTTAATTATCTGGATCCTAATTCCAGATAGGAAACAGTGGTAAGGTCGGGTAGCAGATTTACTTTTAGCTTAAAAATTAACAAGACGCCAACTGCCTGATAGAAACCAAACAGGAACCGGGTAGAAACATATTTATGTATTATATTTTCTGGTTCCTAATGCCGGATAGGAACCAGGTAAGTACGTGTTGCAGATTTACTTTTAGCTTAAAAATTCACAAGACGCAAAATGCCATAGAGAAAACCAGATGGGATACAAGTAGAAACAAATTTTTGAATTTTAATTTTCTGGATCCTTATGCTAGATAGGAACCTGGTAAGGCAGGGTAACAGATTTAATTTTATCTTAAAAATTAACAAGACGCCAACTGCCTTATAGAAACCAATCAGGAACCGGGTAGAAACATATTTTTGAATTTTAATTTTCTGGATCCTTATGCTAGATAGGAACCTGGTAAGGCCGGGTAACAGATTTACTTTATCTTAAAAATTAACAAGACGCCAACTGCCTTATAGAAACCAAACAGGAACCGGGTAGAAACATATTTTACTACATTATATTTTCTGGATCCTAATGCCATATAGGAATTGTTAGTAAACCCGGGTACCAGATTTAGTTTTATCTTAAAAATTAACAAGACGCCAACAGCCTTATAGAAACCAATCAGGAAACCGGGTAGAAACATATTTTTGAATTTTAATTTTTGGATCCTTATGCTAGAAAGGAACCTGGTAAGGCCGGGTAACAGATTTACTTTATCTTAAAAATTAACAAGACGCCAACTGCCTTATAGAAACCAAACAGGAACCGGGTAGAAACATATTTTATGCATTTTATTTTCTGGATCCCTAATGCCAGATAGGAACCAGGTAAACCCGGGTACCAGATTGAGTTTTAATTTTAAAAATTAACAAGACGCAAACTGCCTTATAGAAACCAAACAGAAAACCGGGAAGAAACATATTTATGCATTATATTTTCTGGATCCTAAAGCCTGATAGGAACCAGGGTAAGGCCGAGTAGCAGATTTTACTTTTATCTGCGGACCACAAGACGAAAAGCTGCCTTGCCAGAAAAGCAAATTGGATCCGGGTGGAAACATATTTTTGCATTTAATTTTCTGGATCCTAATGCCAGATAGTAACCTGGTAAGACCGGGTAGCTGATTTACTTTTAGCTTAAAAATTAACAAGACTTCAACTGCCTGATAGAAACCAAACAGGAACCGGGTAGAAACATATTTATGCATTATTTTTTCTGGTTCCTAATGCATACGGATAGGAACCAGGTAAGTACGTGTTGCAGATTTACTTTTAGCTTAAAAATTCACTAGACGCAAACTGCCATAGAGAAAACCAGATGGGATACAAGTAGAAACAAATTTTTGAATTTTAATTTCTGGATCCTAATGCCAGATAGTAACCTGGTAAGACCGGGTAGCTGATTTACTTTTAGCTTTAAAATTAACAAGACGTCAACTGCCGGATAGAAACCAAACAGGAACCGGGTAGAAACATATTTATGCATTATTTTTTCTGGTTCCTAATGCCAGATAGGAAACACGCAAGGCCGGGTAGCTGATTTACTTTTAGCTTAAAAATTAACAAGACTCCAACTGCCTTATAGAAACCAAACAGGAACCGGGTAGAAACATATTTTATGCATTTTATTTTCTGGATCCTAATGCCAGATAGGAACCAGGTAAACCCGGGTACCAGATTGAGTTTTATCTTAAAAATTAACAAGACGCCAACTGCCTTATATAAACCAAACAGGAACAGGGAAGAAACATATTTATGCATTATATTATCTGTATCCTAATGCCAGATTGGAACCAGGTAAGGCCGGGTAGCAGATTTACTTTATCTTAAAAATTAACGAGACGCCAACTGCCTTTTAGAAACCACACAGGAACATGGTAGAAACATATTTATGCATTATATTTTCTGGATCCTAATGCCAGATAGGAACCAGGTAAGCCCGGGTAGCAGATTTAATTTTATCTTAAAAATTAACAAGACGCCAACTGCCTTATAGAAACCAAAACAGGAACCGTGTAGAAACATATTTATGCATTATATTATCTGAATCCTCAATGCCAGATAGGAACCACAGGTAAGGCCGGGTAGCAGATTTACTTTTGTCTTTAAAATTAACAAGACGCCAACTGCCTTATAGAAACCAAACAGGAACCGGGTAGAAACAGATTTTATGCATTATATTATCTGGATCCTAATGCCAGATAGGAACCAGGTAAGGCCGAGTAGCAGATTTACTTTTATCTTAAAAATTCACAAGACGCAAACTGCCTTATAGAAAGCAAATAGGAAAAAGGGAAGAAACATATTTATGCATTATATTATCTGGATCATCAATGCCAGATAGGAATCAGGGCAACCCGGGTAGCAGATTTACTCTTGTCTTAAAAATGAACAATACGCTAACTGCCTTATAGAAACCAAACAGTAACCGAGAAGAAACATATTTATACATTATATAACCTGGATCCTAATGCCAGATACGTACCAGGTAAGGTCGGGTAGCAGATTTACTTTTGTCTTAAAAATTAACAAGACGCCAACTGCCTTATAGAAATAAAACAGGAACCGGGTAGAAACATATTTAAGCATTATATTTTCTGGTTTCTAATGCCAGATAGGAACCAGGTAAGGACGTGTAGCAGATTTACTTTTAGCTTGAAAATTCACTAGACGTAAACTGCCATAGAGAAAACCAGATGGGATCCAAGTAGAAACATATTTTTGCATTTTAATTTTTGGATCCTTATGCTATATAGGAACCTGGTAAGGCAGGGTAACAGATTTAATTTTATCTTAAAAATTAACAAGACGCCAACTGCCTTATAGAAACGAAACAGGACCTGGGTAGAAACATGTTTATGCATTTTATTTTCTTGATCGTAATGCCAGATAGGAACCAGGTAAGGCTGGGTAGCAGATTTTACATTAATCTTAAAAATTATCAAGACGCCAAGCGCCTTTATAGAAACCAAACAGGAACTGGGTTGAAACTTATTTATGTATTATATTATCTAAACCCTAATGCCAGATAGGATGCAGGGTAAGGCCAAGTATCGGATTTAATTTTATCTTAAAAATTAACAAGACGACAACAGCCTTATAGAAACCAAACAGGAACCGGGTAGAAACATATTTTATGCACTATACTTTCTGGATCCTAATGCCATATAGGAACCAGGTAAACCCGGGTACCATATTTAGTTTTATCTTAAAAATTAACAAGACGCCAACAGCCTTATAGAAACCAAACAGGAACCGGGTAGAAAAATATTTATGCATTATATTTCCTGGTTCCTAATGCCAGATAGGAAACAGGTAAGGCCGTGTAGCTGATTTACTTTTAGCTTAAAAATTGACAAGACGCCAACTGCCTTATAGAAACCAAACAGGAACCGGGTAGAAATATATTTTATGCATTATATTATCTGGATCCTAATGCCAGATAGGAACCAGGTAAGGCCGAGTAGCAGATTTACTTTTAGCTTAAAAATTAACAAGACGCCAACTGCCTTATAGAAACCAAACAGGAACCGGGTAGAAACATATTTATGCATTATATTTTCTGGTTCCTCATGCCAGATAGGAAACAGGTAAGGCCGGGTAGCTGATTTACTTTTAGCTTAAAAATTAACAAGACGCCAACTGCCTGATAGAAACCAAACAGGAACCGGGTAGAAACATATTTATGCATTATATTTTCTGGTTCCTAATGCCAGATAGGAACCAGGTAAGGCCGGGTAGCAGATTTACTTTTATCTTAAAAATTAACAAGACGCCAACTGCCTTATAGAAACCAAACAGGAACCGGGTAGAAACATATTTATGCATTATATTTTCTGGTTCCTAATGCCAGATAGGAACCAGGTAAGGCCGTGTAGCTGATTTACTTTTATCTTAAAAATTAACAAGACGCCAACTGCCTTATAGAAACCAAGCAGGAACCGGGTAGAAACATATTTATGCATTATATTTTCTGGTTCCTAATGCCAGATAGGAACCAGGTAAACCCGGGTACCAGATTTAGTTTTATCTTAAAAATTAACAAGACGTCAACTGCCTTATAGAAACCAAACAGGAACCTGGGTAGAAACATATTTATGCATTATATTTTCTGGTTCCTAATGCCAGATAGGAAACAGGTAAGGCCGGGTAGCTGATTTACTTTTAGCTTAAAAATTAACAAGACGCCAACTGCCTTATAGAAACCAAACAGGAACCGGGAAGAAACATATTTATGCATTATATTATCTGGATCCTAATGCCAGATTGGAAACAGGTAAGGCCGGGTAGCAGATTTACTTTTGTCTTAAAAATTAACAAGACGCCAACTGCCCTATAGAAACCAAACAGGCACCGGGTAGAAATATATTTATGCATTATATTTTCTAATTCCTAATGCCAGATAGGAACCAGGTAAGGCCGGGTAGAAAATTTACTTTTGTCTTAAAAATTAACAAGACGCCAACTGCCTTATAGAAAACAAACAGGAACAGGAGGGTAGAAACATGCATAAGCATTATATTTTCTTGATCCTAATGCCAGATAGGAAGCAGCTAAGGCCGATTAGCAGATTTACTTTTATCTTAAAAATTAACAAGACGCCAACTGCCTTATAGAAACCAAGCAGGAACCGGGTAGAAACATATTTATGCATTATATTTTCTGGTTCCTAATGCCAGATAGGAACCGAGTAAACCTGGGTACCAGATTTAGTTTTATCTTAAAAAAATTAACAAGACGTCAACTGCCTTATAGAAACCAAACAGGACCTGGGTAGAAACATATTTATGCATTTTATTTTCTTGATCGTAATGCCAGATAGGAACCAAGGTAAGAGCTGGGTTAGCAGATTTACATTAATCTTAAAATTATCAAGACGCCAAGCGCCTTATAGAAACCAAACAGGAACTGAATTTAAAAACTTATTTATGCATTATATTTTCTTGGATCCTAATGCCAGATAGGAACCAGGTAAGTACGTGTTGCAAAGATTTACTTTTAGCTTAAAAATTCTCTAGACGCAAACTGCCATAGAGAAAACCCAGATTCTTAGAAATTAACGAGACGCCAACTGCCTTATAGAAACCAAACAGGAACCGGGTAGAAACATATTTATGCATTATACTTTCTGGTTCCTAATGCCAGATAGGAACCAGAAGTAAGGCCGTGTAGCAGATTTACATTTATCTTAAAAATTGACAAGACGCCAACTGCCTTATAGAAACCAAACAGGAACCGGGAAGAAACATATTTATGCATTATATTTTCTGGATCCTAATGCCAGATAGGGTTCAGGTAAACCCGGGTACCAGATTTAGTTTTATCTTAAAAATTAACAAGACGCCAACTGCCTTATAGAAACCAAACAGGAACCGGTAGAAACATATTTATGCATTATATTTTCTGGTTCCTAATGCCAGATAGGAACCAGGTAAGGCCGGGTAGCAGATTTACTTTTATCTTAAAAAATTAACAAGACGAAAGCTGCCTTTACAGAAAAGCAAATTGGATCCGGGTGGAAACATATTTTTGCATTTAATTATCTGGATCCTAATGCCAGATAGGAAACAGGTAAGGTCGGGTAGCAGATTTACTTTTAGCTTAAAAATTAACAAGACGCCAACTGCCTGATAGAAACCAAACAGGAACCGGGTAGAAACATATTTATGCATTATTTTTTCTGGTTCCTAATGCCGGATAGGAACCAGGTAAGTACGTGTTGCAGATTTACTTTTAGCTTAAAAATTCACTAGGAGCCGCAAACTGCCATAGAGAAAACCAGCATGGGATACAAGTAGAAACAAATTTTTGAATTTTAATTTTTGGATTCCCTTATGCTAGATAGGAACCTGGTAAGGCAGGGTAGAAAATTTACTTTTTGTCTTAAAAATTATCAAGACGCCAACTACCTTATAGAAACCAAACAGGAACCCAGGTAGAAACATATTTATGCATTATAATTTTCTGGTTCACTATGCTAAAATCAAAACAGGTAAGAATAGGGTAGATGATTTACTTTAAGCTTAAAAATTAACAAGACGCCAACTGCCTGATAGAAACCAAGCAAATTGGAACCGGAAGGAAACATATTTATGCATTATATTTTCTGGTTCCTATTGCCAGAATAGGAACCAGGTTAGCCCGGGTAGCAGATTTACTTTTTATCTTAAAAATTAACAAGACGCCAACTGCCTTATAGAAACCAAGCAGGAACCGGGTAGAAACATATTTATGCATTATATTTTCTGGATCCTAATGCCAGATAGGAAACAGGTAAGGCCGGGATGCAGATTTACTTTTAGCTTAAAAATTAACAAGACGCCAACTGCCTGATAGAAACCAAACAGGAACCGGGTAGAAACATATTTTATGCATTATATTTTCTGGTTCCTAATGCCAAAGAATAGGAACCAGGTAAGGCCGGGAAGCTGATTTACTTTTAGCTTAAAAATTAACAAGACGCCAACTGCCTGATAGAAACCAAGCAGGAACCGGGTAGTAAACATATTTTATGCATTATATTTTCTGGATCCTAATGCCAGATAGGAACCAGGTAGTAGGAGCCGGGATGCAGATTTACTTTTAGCTTAAAAATTAACAAGACGCCAACTGCCTTATAGAAACCAAGCAGGAACCGAGGTAGAAACATATTTATGCATTATATTTTCTGGTTCCTAATGCGGAATAGAGATTCCAGGTTAGCCCGGGTAGCAGATTTACTTTTTATCTTAAAAAATTAACAAGACGCCAACTGCCTTATAGAAACCAAGCAAATTGGAACCAGGTAGAAACATATTTATGCATTATATTATCTGGATCCTAATGCCAGATAGGAACCAGGTAAGGCCGGGATGCAGATTTACTTTTAAAGCTTAAAAATTAACAAGACGCCAACTGCCTGATAGAAACCAAACAGAGACCGGAGTAGAAACATGCTTAAGCATTATTTTTTCTGGTTCCCTGCCCAGATAGGAAACAGGTAAGGCCGGGTAGATGATTTACTTTAAGTCATAAAATATTAACAAGACGCCAACTGCCTTACAGAAACCAAGCAGGAACCGGGTAGAAACATATTTATGCATTATATTTGCGAAAGTTTCCTAATGCCAGATAGAAACCACGTAAGGCCGGGTAGAAAATTTACTTTTGTCTTAAAAATTATCAAGACGCCAACTGCTTTATAGAAAACAAGACAGGATACAGGGTAGAAACATATTTATGCATTATATTTTCTGGATCCTAATGCCAGATAGGAACCAGGTAAGGCCGGGATGCAGATTTACTTTAAGCTTAAAAATTAACAAGACGCCAACTGCCTGATAGAAACCAAACGAGGAACCGGGAAGAAACATATTTATGCATTATATTTTTCTGGTTCCTAATGCCGAATCTAGGAACCAGGTTAGCCCGGGTAGCAGATTTACTTTTATCTTAAAAAATTAACAAGACGCCAACTGCCTTATAGAAACCAAGCAGGAACCGGGTAGAAACATATTTTATGCATTATATTTTCTGGATCCTAATGCCAGATAGGAACCAGGTAAGGCCGGGATGCAGATTTACTTTTAGCTTAAAAATTAACAAGACGCCAACTGCCTGATAGAAACCAAACAGGAACCGGGTAGAAACATGCTTAAGCATTATATTTTCTTGATCCCAATGCCAAATAGGAAGCAGCTAAGGCCGATTAGCAGATTTACTTTTATCTTAAAAATTAACAAAGACGCCAACTGCCTTATAGAAACCAAGCAGGAACCGGGTAGAAACATATTTTATGCATTATATTTTCTGGATCCTAATGCCAGATAGGAACCAGGTAAGGCCGGGTTGCAGATTTACTTTTAGCTTAAAAATTAACAAGACGCCAACTGCCTTATAGAAACCAAGCAGGAACCGGGTAGAAACATATTTATGCATTATATTTTCTGGTTCCTAATGCCAGATAGGAAACAGGTAAGGCCAGGAATTAGATGATTTACTTTAAGCTTAAAAATTAACAAGACGCCAACTGCCTGATAGAAACCAAACAGGAACCGGGAAGAAACATATTTATGCATTATATTTTCTGGTTCACAATGCCAGATAGGAAACAGGTAAGGCCGGGAAGCTGATTTACTTTAGCTTAAAATACAAGGCCCGCAAACTGCCTTACAGAAAAGCAAATAGGATCTGGGAAGAAATATATTTATGTATTATATTTTCTGGATCCTAATGCCAGATAAGGAACCAGGTAAGCCCGGGTAGCAGATTTACTTTTATCTTAAAAATTAACAAGACGCCAACTGCCTTACAGAAACCAAGCAAGGAACCGGGTAGAAACATATTTATGCATTATATTTTATGGTTCCTAATGCCAGATATAGAAACCACGTAAGGCCGGGTAGAAAATTTACTTTTGTCTTAAAAATTATCAAGACGCCAACTGCTTTATAGAAAACAAACAGGAACAGGGTAGAAACATGCTTAAGCATTATATTTTCTTGATCCTAATGCCAAATAGGAAGCAGCTAAGGCCGATTAGCAGATTTACTTTTATCTTAAAAATTAACAAGACGCCAACTGCCTTAACAAAACCGGCAGGAAACGGGTAGAAACATATTTATGCATTATATTTTATGGTTCCTAATGCCAGATAGGAACCAGGTAAGCCCGAGGTAGCAGATTTACTTTTATCTTAAAAATTAACAAGACGCCAACTGCCTTATAGAAACCAAGCAGGAACCTGGGTAGGAACATATTTATGCATTATATTCTCTAGTTCCTAATGCTGCAGATAGGAACCAGGTAAGGCCGGGTAGCTGATTTACTTTTAGTCATAAAAATTAACAAGGCATCCCAACTGCCTTATAGAAAACAAACAGGTACAGGGTAGAAACATGCTTAAGCATTATATTTTCTTGATCCTAATGCCAAATAGGAAGCAGCTAAGGCCGATTAGTAGATTTACTTTTATCTTAAAAATTAACAAGACGCCAAGCTACCTTATAGAAAAGCAAATAGGATCTGGGAAGAAATATATTTATGTATTATATTTTCTGGTTCCTAATGCCAGATAGGAACCGAGCCAAGCCCGGGTAGCAGATTTACTTTTATCTTAAAAATTAACAAGACGCCAACTGCCTTACAGAAACCAAGCAGGAACCGGGTAGAAACATATTTATGCATTACATTTTATGGTTCCTAATGCCAGATAGGAACCAGGTTAGCCCGGGTAGCAGATTTACTTTTATCTTAAAAATTAACAAGACGCCAACTGCCTTATAGATACCAAGCAGGAACCGGGTAGAAACATATTTATGCATTATATTCTCTGGTTCCTAATGCCAGATAGGAACCAGGTAAGGCCGGGTAGCAGATTTACTTTTATCTTAAAAATTAACGAGACGCCAACAGCCTTATAGAAACCACACAGGAACATGGTAGAAACATATTTATGCATTATATTTTCTGGATCCTAATGCCCGGTAGGAACCAGGTAAGTTCGGAGGTAGCAGATTTACTTCTAGCTTAAAAATTAACAAGACGCCAACAACCTTATAGAAACCAAACAGGAACCGGGTAGAAACATATTTATGCATTATTTTTTTCTGGTTCCTAATGCCGAATAGGAAACAGGTAAGGCCGGGTAGATGATATACTTTAAGCTTAAAAATTAACAAGACGCCAAGCTGCCTGATAGAAACCAAACAGGAACCGGAGAAGAAACATATTTATGCATTTATATTTTCTGGTTCCTAATGCCAGATAGGAAACAGGTAAGGCCGGGTAGCAGATTTACTTTTGGCTTAAAAATTCACAAGACGCAAACTGCCTTACAGAAAAGCAAATAGGATCTGGGAAGAAATATATTTATGTATTATATTTTCTGGTTCCTAATGCCAGATAGGAACCAGGTAAGGCCGAGTAGCAGATTTACTTTTAGCTTAAAAATTCACAAGACGCAAACTGCCTTATAGAAAACCAAATAGGATACAGGGTAGAAACATATTTATGCATTATAATTTTCTGGATCCTAATGCCAGATAGGAACCAGGTAAGGCCGGGTAGCAGATTTACTTTTATCTTAAAAATTAACAAGACGCCAACTGCCTTATAGAAACCAAACAGGAACCGGGTAGAAACATATTTATGCATTATAATTATCTGGATCCTAATGCCAGATAGGAACCAGGTAAGGCCGGGTAGCAGATTTACTTTATCTTAAAAATTAACAAGACGCC
>JAPYXD010000216.1:0-29969 GCA_030998225.1 Diplolepis rosae | reverse complement strand
ATCTTTTCCAAAATAAATACATTTTTGTCAATTTCAAAATTTGTTCAAACATACAATTTTCAAAAATGCGAATATCGTAAAAAGAAAAGTTGTTCTGAGTTGTCCTAGGCGAGCACAACAAATCTCTTTCTTACTATTTCCTTCTTTTCCATATCTTTTCCAAAATAAATACATTTTTGTCAATTTCAAAATTTGTTCAAACATATAATTTTCAAAAATGCGAATTTCGTAAAAAGAAAAGTTGTGCTGAGTTGTGCTAGGCGTGCACAATAAATATCTTCGTTAACAATTTTCTCTTAGACGCATCTTTTCCAAAATAAATACATTTTTGTCAATTTCAAAATTTGTTCATACATATAATTTTACAAATGCGAATTTCGTAAAATGAAAAGTTGTGCTGAGTTACGCTAGGCGAGCACAATAAATCTCTCCCTCAACAATATTCGCTCAGTCGCATCTTTTTCAAAATAAATACATTTTTGTCAATTTCAAAATTTGTTCAAACATATAATTTTCAAAAATGCGAATTTCGTAAAAAGAAAAGTTGTTCTGAGTTGTCCTAGGCGAGCACAACAAATCCCTTTCTTCTTTTCCTTCTTTTCCATATCTTTTCCAAAATAAATACATTTTTGTCAATTTCAAAATTTGTTCAAACATACAATTTTCAAAAATGCGAATATCGTAAAAAGAAAAGTTGTTCTGAGTTGTCCTAGGCGAGCACAACAAATCCCTTTCTTCTTTTCCATATCTTTTCCAAAATAAATACATTTTTGTCAATTTCAAAATTTGTTCAAACATACAATTTTCAAAAATGCGAATTTCGTAAAAAGAAAAGTTGTTCTGAGTTGTCCTAGGCGAGCACAACAAATCCCTTTCTTCTTTTCCTTCTTTTCCATATCTTTTCCAAAATAAATACATTTTTGTCAATTTCAAAATTTGTTCAAACATACAATTTTCAAAAATGCGAATATCGTAAAAAGAAAATTTGTTCTTAGAAAATCCTAGGCGAGCACAACAAATCACTTTCTTCTTTTCCATATCTTTTTCAAAATAAATACATTTATGTCAATTTCAAAATTTGTTCAAACATATAATTTTCAAAAATGCGAATTTCGTAAAAAGAAAAGTTGTGTTGAGTTGTGCTAGGCGTGCACAATAAATATCTTTCTACAACAATTTCTCTCAGATGCATCTTTTCCAAAAATAAATACATTTTTGTCAATTTCAAAATTTGTTCAAACATACAATTTTCAAAAATGCGAATATCGTAAAAAGAAATATTGTTCTGAGTTGTCCTAGGCGAGCACAACAAATCCCTTTCTTCTTTTCCTTCTTTTCCATATCTTTTCCAAAATAAATATGTATTTTTTATTAATTTCAGCAATTTGTTCAAACATACAATTTTCAAAAATGCGAATATCGTAAAAAGAAAATTTGTTCTGTGTTGTTCTAGGCGAGCACAACAAATCACTTTCTTCTTTTTCCATATCTTTTCAAAAATAAATACATTTATGCCAATTTCAAAATTTGTTCAAACATATAATTTTCAAAAATGCGAATTTCGTAAAAAAAAAAGTTGTGCTGAGTTAAAGTAGGTGTGCACAATAAATATCTTCGTTAACAATTTTCTCTCAGATGCATCTTTCCAAAAATAAATACATTTTTGTCAATTTCAAAATTTGTTCAAACATACAATTTTCAAAAATGCGAATATCGTAAAAAGAAATATTGTTCTGAGTTGTCCTAGGCGAGCACAACAAATCCCTTTCTTCTTTCTCTCATGTCTTTTCCAAAATAAATACATTTTTGTCAATTTCAAAATTTGTTCAAACACATAATTTTCAAAAATGCGAATATCGTAAAAAAAAAAGTTGTGCTGAGTTTTGAAGTTAAGCACAATAAATATCTTTTCATAATCAATTTTCTCTCAGACGCATCTTTTCCAAAATAAATACATTTTTGTCAATTTCAAAATTTGTTCAAACATACAATTTAAAAAATGCGAATATCGTAAAAAGAAAAGTTATGCTGAGTTTTACTAGATGTTGCCATTACAACAAATCTCTTTTCCAACAATTATCTCTCAGACGCATCCTTTTCAAAATAAATACACATTTGTCACTTTCAAAATTTGTTCAAACATACAATTTTCAAAAAATGCGAATTTCGTAAAAAGAAAAGTTGTTCTGAGTTGTCCTAGGCAAGCACAACAAATCTCTCTCAACAATTTTCTCTCATTCGCATCTTTTTCAAAATAAATACATTTTATGTCAATTTCAAAATTTGTTCAAACATACAATTTTCAAAAATGCGAATTTCGTAAAAAGAAATGTTAGTTCTGAGTTGTCCTAGGCGAGCACAACAAATCCCTTTCTTCTAACAATTCTCCCTTCTTTTCCATATCTTTTCCAAAAATAAATACATTTTTGTCAATTTCAAAATTTGTTCAAACATACAATTTTCAAAAAATGCGAATATCGTAAAAAGAAAAGTTGTTCTGAGTTGTCCTAGGCGAGCACAACAAATCCCTTCTCTTAACAATTTTCTCTCATACGCATCTTTTCCAAAATAAATACATTTTTGTCAATTTCAAAATTTGTTCAAACATACAATTTTCAAAAAATGCGAATATCGTAAAAAAAGAAAAGTTGTTCTGAGTTGTCCTAGGCGAGCACAACAAATCCCTTTCTTCTTTTCCATATCTTTTTCCAAAATAAATACATTTTTGTCAAATTTCAAAATTTGTTCAAACATACAATTTTCAAAAATGCGAATATCGTAAAAAGAAAAAGTTGTTCTGAGTTGTCCTAGGCGAGCACAACAAATCCCTTTCTTCTTCTTTTTCCATATCTTTTCCAAAATAAATACATTTTTGTCAATTTCAAAATTTGTTCAAACATACAATTTTCAAAAATGCGAATATCGTAAAAAGAAAAGTTGTGCTGAGTTGTGCTAGGCGATAAGCACAACAAATCTGCTTTCTAACAATTATCTCTCAGACGCATCTTTTTCAAAATAAATACATTTTTGTCAATTTCAAAATTTGTTTAAACATACAATTTTCAAAAATGCGAATATCGTAAAAAGAAAAGTTGTGCTGAGTTGTTGCTAGATAAGCACAACAAATCTCTTTTTTCAACAATTATCTCTCAGACGCATC
The DNA here is from genome assembly GCA_030998225.1 of Diplolepis rosae. NCBI lineage: Eukaryota > Metazoa > Arthropoda > Insecta > Hymenoptera > Diplolepididae > Diplolepis > Diplolepis rosae. The sequence goes on along the minus strand of JAPYXD010000216.1, from coordinate 26,809 downwards.
CTTTTCAAAATTGGGAAATACATTTTTGCGTCAATTTCAAAATTTGTTCAAACATATAATTTTCAAAAATGCGAATTTCGTAAAAAAAAAGTTGTGCTGAGTTGTGCTAGGCGTGCACAATAAATATCCTTCGTTAACAATTTTCTCTCAGACGCATCTTTTCCAAAATAAATACATTTTTGTCAATTTCAAAATTTGTTCAAACATACAATTTTCAAAAAATGCGAATATCGTAAAAAAAGAAAAGTTGTTCTGAGTTGTCCTAGGCGAGCACAACAAATCCCTTTCTTCTCTTTTTCCATATCTTTTTCCAAAATAAATACACATTTGTCACTTTCAAAAATTTGTTTAAACATACAAATTTCAAAAAATGCGAATATCGTAAAAAGAAAAGTTATGCTGAGTTTTGCTAGATAAGCACAACAAATCTGTTTTCTAACAATTATCTCTCAGACGCATCCTTTTCAAAATAAATACACATTTTGTCAAGATCCCTTTCAAAATTTGTTTAAACATACAATTTTCAAAAATGCGAATATCGTAAAAAGAAAAGTTGTGCTGAGTTTTTGCTATGATAAGCACAACAAATCTCTTTTCCAACAATTATCTCTCAGACGCATCCTTTTCAAAATAAATACACATTTGTCACTTTCAAAATTTGTTTAAACATACAATTTCTTCTTCAAAAAAAGCGAATTTCGTAAAAAAGAAAAGTTGTGCTGAAGTTTTGCTAGACAAGCACAACAAATCTCTCCCTCAACAATTTTCTCTCATTCGCATCCTTTTCCAAAATAAATACACATTTGTCACTTCCAAAATTTGTTTAAAACATACAATTTTCAAAAATGTTGGAATATCGTAAAAAGAAAACTTATGCTGAGTTTTTGCTAGATAAGCACAACAAATCTTTTTTCTAACAATTATCTCTGGAGACGCATCCTTTTCAAAATAAATACACATTTGTCACTTTCAAAATTTGTTTAAACATTCAATTTTCAAAAATGCGAATTTCTGTGAAAAGAAAAAGTTGTGTCGAGTTTTGCTAGACAAGCACAAGCAAATCTCTCACTCACCAATTTTCTCTCAGACGCATCTTTTTCAAAATAAATACATTTATGTCAATTTCAAAAATTTGTTCAAACATATAATTTTCAAAAAATGCGAATTTCGTAAAAAGAAAAGTTGTGCTGTGAGTTCTGCTAGGCGAGCACAATAAATCTCTTCGTTAACAATATTCGTACAGTCGCATCTTTTTCAAAATAAATACATTTTTGTCAATTTCAAAATTTGTTCAAACATATAATTTTCAAAAATGCGAATTTCGTAAAAAGAAATGTTGTTCTGAGTTGTCTTAGGCGATCACAACAAATCCCTTTCTTCTTTTCCTTCTTTTCCATATCTTTTCCAAAATAATTACATTTATGTCAATTTCAAAATTTGTTCAAACATACAATTTTCAAAAATGCGAATTTCGTAAAAAGAAAAGTTGTTCTGAGTAGTCCTAGGCGAGCACAACAAATCTCTTTCTTAACAATTTTCTCGCAGACGCATCTTTTTCAAAATAAATACACATTTGTCACTTTCAAAATTTGTTTAAACATACAATTTTCAAAAATGCGAATTTCGTAAAAAAAAAAGTTGTGCTGAGTTTTTCTAGACAAGCACAACAAATCTCTCCCTCAACAATTTTCCTTCTTATTCGCATCCTTTTCAAAATAAATACACATTTGTCACTTTCAAAATTTGTTTAAACATACAATTTTCAAAAATGCGAATATCGTAAAAAGAAAACTTATGCTGAGTTTTGCTAGATAAGCACAACAAATCTTTTTTCTAACAATTATCTCTGAGACGCATCTTTTTCAAAATAAATACATTTATGTCAATTTCAAAATTTGTTCAAACATACAATTTTCAAAAATGCGAATTTCGTAAAAAAAAAAGTTGTGCTGAGTTTTTCTAGACAAGCACAACAAATCTCTCTCTCAACAATTTTCTCTCAGTCGCATCTTTTTCAAAATAAATACATTTATGTCAATTTCAAGATTTGTTCAAACATATAATTTTCAAAAATGCGAATATCGTAAAAAGAAAAGTTGTTCTGAGTTGTCCTAGGTGAGCACAACAAATCCCTTTCTTCTTTTCCATATCTTTTCCAAAAATAAATACATTTTTGTCAATTTCAAAATTTGTTCAAACATACAATTTTCAAAAAAGCGAATTTCGAAAAAAGAAATGTTGTTCTGAGTTGTCCTAGGCGAGCACAACAAATCCCTTCTTTCTTTTCCTTCTTTTCCATATCTTCTTCCAAAATAAATACATTTATGTCAATTTCAAAATTTTTTTCAAACATACAATGTTCAAAAATGCGAATTTCGTAAAAAGAAAAGTTGTTCTGAGTTGTCCTAGGCGAGCACAACAAATCTCTCTCTCAACAATTTTCTCAGACGCATCTTTTCCAAAATAAATACATTTTTGTCAATTTCAAAATTTGTTCAAACATACAATTTTCAAAAATGCGAATATCGTAAAAAGAAAAGTTGTTCTGAGTTGTCCTAGGCGAGCACAACAAATCCCTTTCTTCTTTTCCATATCTTTTCCAAAATAAATACATTTTTGTCAATTTCAAAATTTGTTTAAACATACAATTTTCAAAAATGCGAATTTCGTAAAAAGAAAAGTTGCGCTGGGTTTTGCTATGCAAGCACCACAAATCTCTTTTCCAACAATTATCTCTCAGACGCATCTTTTACAAAATAAATACATTTTTGTCAATGTCAAAATTTGTTCAAACATATAATTTTCAAAAAAGCGAATTTCGTAAAAATAAAAGTTATGCTGAGTTGTGCTAAGCGTGCACAACAAATCTCTTTCTTCTTTTCCATATCTTTTTCAAAATAAATACATTTATGTCAATTTCAAAATTTGTTCAAACATACAATTTTCAAAAATGCGAATTTCGTAAAAAGAAAAGTTGTTCTGAGTTGTCCTAGGCGAGCACAACAAAGCTCTCTCTCAACAATTTTCTCTCAGACGCATCTTTTCCAAAATAAATACATTTATGTCAATTTCAAAATTTGTTCAAACATACAATTTTCAAAAATGCGAATATCGTAAAAAGAAAAGTTGGTCTGAGTTGTCCTAGGCGAGCACAACAAATCCCTTTCTTCTTTTCCTTCTTTTCCATATCTTTTCCAAAATAAATACATTTTTGTCAATTTCAAAATTTGTTGAAACATACAATTTTCAAAAATGCGAATATCGTAAAAAGAAAAGTTGTTCTGAGTTGTCCTAGGCGAGCACAACAAATCCCTTTCTTCTTTTCCATATCTTTTCCAAAATAAATACATTTTTGTCAATTTCAAAATTTGTTCAAACATATAATTTTCAAAAATGCGAATTTCGTAAAAAGAAAAGTTGTGCTGAGTTGTCCTAGGCGAGCACAACAAATCCCTTTCTTCTTTTCCATATCTTTTCCAAAATAAATACATTTTTGTCACTTTCAAAATTTGTTTAAACATACAATTTTCAAAAATGCGAATATCGTAAAAAGAAAAGTTGTTCTGAGTTGTCCTAGGCGAGCACAACAAATCCCTTTCTTCTTTTCCATATCTTTTCCAAAATAAATACATTTTTGTCAATTTCAAAATTTGTTCAAACATACAATTTTCAAAAATGCGAATATCGTAAAAAGAAAAGTTGTGCTGAGTTTTGCTAGATAAGCACAACAAATCTGTTCTTCTAACAATTATCTCTCAGACGCATCTTTTTCAAAATAAATACACATTTGTCACTTTCAAAATTTGTTCAAACATACAATTTTCAAAAATGCGAATATCGTAAAAAGAAAAGTTGTTCTGAGTTGTCCTAGGCGAGCACAACAAATCCCTTTCTTCTTTTCCATATCTTTTCCAAAATAAATACACATTTGTCACTTTCAAAATTTGTTTAAACATACAAATTTCAAAAATGCGAATATCGTAAAAAGAAAAGTTGTGCTGAGTTTTGCTAGATAAGCACAACAAATCTCTTTTTCAACAATTATCTCTCAGACGCATCCTTTTCAAAATAAATACACATTTGTCACTTTCAAAATTTGTTTAAACATACAATTTTCAAAAATGCGAATATCGTAAAAAGAAAAGTTGTGCTGAGTTTTGCTAGATAAGCACAACAAATCTCTTTTTCAACAATTATCTCTCAGACGCATCCTTTTCAAAATAAATACACATTTGTCACTTTCAAAATTTGTTTAAACATACAATTTTCAAAAATGCGAATATCGTAAAAAGAAAAGTTGTGCTGAGTTTTGCTAGATAAGCACAACAAATCTCTTTTTCAACAATTATCTCTCAGACGCATCCTTTTCAAAATAAATACACATTTGTCACTTTCAAAAATTTGTTCAAACATACAATTTTCAGAAATGCGAATATCGTAAAAAGAAAAGTTGTTCTGTGTTATCCTAGGCGAGCACAACAAATCCCTTTCTTCTTTTCCATATCTTTTCCAAAATAAATACATTTATGTCAATTTCAAAATTTGTTCAAACATACAATTTTCAAAAATGCGAATTTCGTAAAAAGAAAAGTTGTTCTGAGTTGTCCTAGGCGAGCACAACAAATCTCTCTCTCAACAATTTTCTCTCAGACGCATCTTTTCCAAAATAAATACATTTATGTCAATTTCAAAATTTGTTCAAACATACAATTTTCAAAATGCGAATATCGAAAAAAGAAAAGTTGTTCTGAGTTGTCCTAGGCGAGCACAACAAATCCCTTTCTTCTTTTCCTTCTTTTCCATATCTTTTCCAAAATAATTACATTTATGTCAATTTCAAAATTTGTTCAAACATACAATTTTCAAAAATGCGAATATCGTAAAAAGAAAAGTTGTTCTGAGTTGTCCTAGGCGAGCACAACAAATCCCTTTCTTCTTTTCCATATCTTTTCCAAAATAAATACATTTTTGTCAATTTCAAAATTTGTTCAAACATACAATTTTCAAAAATGCGAATTTCGTAAAAAGAAATGTTGTTCTGAGTTGTCCTAGGCGAGCACAACAAATCCCTTTCTTCTTTTCCTTCTTTTTCCATATCTTTTCCAAAATAAATACATTTTTGTCAATTTCAAAATTTGTTCAAACATATAATTTTCAAAAATGCGAATTTCGTAAAAAGAAAAGTTGTTCTGAGTTGTGCTAGGCGAGCACAACAAATCCCTTTCTTCTTTTCCATATCTTTTCCAAAATAAATACATTTTTGTCAATTTCAAAAATTTGTACAAACATACAATTTTCAAAAATGCGAATATCATAAAAAGAAAAGTTGTTCTGAGTTGTCCTAGGCGAGCACAACAAATCTCTTTCTCAACAATTTTCTCTCAGACGCATCTTTTTCAAAAATAAATACATTTATGTCAATTTCAAAATTTGTTCAAACATACAATTTTCAAAAAAGCGAATTTCGAAAAAAGAAATGTTTGTTCTGAGTTGTCCTAGGCGAGCACAACAAATCCCTTTCTTCTTTTCCTTCTTTTCCATATCTTTTCCAAAATAAATACATTTTTGTCAATTTTAAAATTTGTTCAAACATACAATTTTCAAAAATGCGAATATCGTAAAAAGAAAAGTTGTTCTGAGTTGTCCTAGGCGAGCACAACAAATCCCTTTCTTCTTTTCCATATCTTTTCCAAAATAAATACATTTTTGTCAATTTCAAAATTTGTTCAAACATACAATTTTCAAAAATGCGAATATCGTAAAAAGAAAAGTTGTTCTGAGTTGTCCTAGGCGAGCACAACAAATCCCTTTCTTCTTTTCCATATCTTTTCCAAAATAAATACATTTTTGTCAATTTCAAAATTTGTTCAAACATACAATTTTCAAAAATGCGAATATCGTAAAAAGAAAAGTTGTTCTGAGTTGTCCTAGGCGAGCACAACAAATCCCTTTCTTCTTTTCCATATCTTTTCCAAAATAAATACATTTTTGTCAATTTCAAAATTTGTTCAAACATACAATTTTCAAAAATGCGAATATCGTAAAAAGAAAAGTTGTTCTGAGTTGTCCTAGGCGAGCACAACAAATCCCTTTCTTCTTTTCCATATCTTTTCCAAAATAAATACATTTTTGTCAATTTCAAAATTTGTTCAAACATACAATTTTCAAAAATGCGAATATCGTAAAAAGAAAAGTTGTTCTGAGTTGTCCTAGGCGAGCACAACAAATCCCTTTCTTCTTTTCCATATCTTTTCCAAAAATAAATACATTTTTGTCAATTTCAAAATTTGTTCAAACATACAATTTTCAAAAATGCGAATTTCGTAAAAAGAAAAGTTGTTCTGAGTTGTCCTAGGCGAGCACAACAAATCCCTTTCTTCTTTTCCTTCTTTTCCATATCTTTTCCAAAATAAATACATTTTTGTCAATTTCAAAATTTGTTCAAACATATAATTTTCAAAAATGCGAATTTCGTAAAAAAAAAGTTGTGCTGAGTTGTGCTAGGCGTGCACAATAAATATCTTCGTTAACAATTTTCTCTTAGACGCATCTTTTCCAAAATAAATACATTTTTGTCAATTTCAAAATTTGTTCATACATATAATTTTACAAATGCGAATTTCGTAAAATGAAAAGTTGTGCTGAGTTACGCTAGGCGAGCACAATAAATCTCTCCCTCAACAATATTCGCTCAGTCGCATCTTTTCCAAAATAAATACATTTTTGTAAATTTCCAAATTTGTTCAAACATATAATTTTCAATAATGCGAATATCGTAAAAAGAAAAGTTGTTCTGAGTTGTCCTAGGCGAGCACAACAAATCCCTTTCTTCTTTTCCTTCGTTTCCATATCTTTTCCAAAATAAATACATTTTTGTCAATTTCAAAATTTGTTCAAACATACAATTTTCAAAAATGCGAATATCGTAAAAAGAAAAGTTGTTCTGAGTTGTCCTAGGCGAGCACAACAAATCCCTTTCTTCTTTTCCTTCTTTTCCATATCTTTTCCAAAATAATTACATTTTTGTCAATTTCAAAATTTGTTCAAACATACAATTTTCAAAAATGCGAATAGACTTCATAAAAAGAAAAGTTGTTCTGAGTTGTGCTAGGCGAGCACAACAAATCCCTCTCTTCTTTTCCATATCTTTTCCAAAATAAATACATTTATGTCAATTTCAAAATTTGTTCAAACATACAATTTTCAAAAATGCGAATATCGTAAAAAGAAAAGTTGTTCTGAGTTGTCCTAGGCGAGCACAACAAATCTCTTTCTTCAATTTTCCATATCTTTTCCAAAATAAATACATTTTTGTCAATTTCAAAATTTGTTCAAACATACAATTTTCAAAAAAGCGAATTTCGAAAAAAGAAATGTTGTTCTGAGTTGTCCTAGGCGAGCACAACAAATCCCTTTCTTCTTTTCCTTCTTTTCCATATCTTTTCCAAAATAAATACATTTTTGTCAATTTCAAAATTTGTTCAAACATACAATTTTCAAAAATGCGAATATCGTAAAAAGAAAAGTTGTTCTGAGTTGTCCTAGGCGAGCACAACAAATCCCTTTCTTCTTTTCCATATCTTTTCCAAAATAAATACATTTTTGTCAATTTCAAAATTTGTTCAAACATACAATTTTCAAAATGCGAATATCGTAAAAAGAAATGTTGTTCTGAGTTGTCCTAGGCGAGCACAACAAATCCCTTTCTTCTTTTCCTTCTTTTCCATATCTTTTCCAAAATAAATACATTTTTGTCAATTTCAAAATTTGTTCAAACATATAATTTTCAAAAATGCGAATTTCGTAAAAAGAAAAGTTGTGCTGAGTTGTGCTAGGCGAGCACAATAAATATCTTCGTTAACAATTTTCTCTCAGACGCATCTTTTCCAAAATAAATACATTTTTGTCAATTTCAAAATTTGTTCAAACATACAATTTTCAAAAATGCGAATATCGTAAAAAGAAAAGTTGTTCTGAGTTGTCCTAGGCGAGCACAACAAATCCCTTTCTTCTTTTCCATATCTTTTCCAAAAATAAATACATTTTTGTCAATTTCAAAATTTGTTCAAACATACAATTTTCAAAAATGCGAATATCGTAAAAAGAAAAGTTGTTCTGAGTTGTCCTAGGTGAGCACAACAAATCCCTTTCTTCTTTTCTTCTTTTCCATATCTTTTCCAAAATAAATACATTTTTGTCAATTTCAAAATTTGTTCAAACATACAATTTTCAAAAATGCGAATATCGTAAAAAGAAAAGTTGTTCTGAGTTGTCCTAGGCGAGCACAACAAATCCCTTTCTTCTTTTCCATATCTTTTCCAAAATAAATACATTTTTGTCAATTTCAAAATTTGTTCAAACATACAATTTTCAAAAATGCGAATTTCGTAAAAAAAAAAGTTGGTCTGAGTTGTGCTATCCAAGCACAACAAATCTCTCCGTCAACAATTTTCTCTCAGACGCATCTTTTCCAAAATAAATACATTTTTGTCAATTTCAAAATTTGTTCATACATATAATTTTCACAAATGCGAATTTCGTAAAAAGAAAAGTTGTGCTGAGTTACGCTAGGCGAGCACAATAAATCCCTTTCTTCAATATTCGCTCAGTCGCATATCTTTTCCAAAATAAATACATTTTTGTCAATTTCAAAATTTGTTCAAACATACAATTTTCAAAAATGCGAATATCGTAAAAAGAAAAGTTGTTCTGAGTTGTCCTAGGCGAGCACAACAAATCCCTTTCTTCTTTTCCATATCTTTTCCAAAATAAATACATTTTTGTCAATTTCAAAATTTGTTCAAACATACAATTTTCAAAAATGCGAATTTCGTAAAAAGAAAAGTTGTGCTGAGTTGTGTAGGCGTGCACAATAAATATCTTCCGTTAACAATTTTCTCTCAGACGCATCTTTTTCATAATAAATACAATTATGTCAATTTCAAAATTTGTTCAAACATACAATTTTCAAAAATGCGAATATCGTAAAAAGAAAAGTTGTTCTGAGTTGTCCTAGGCGAGCACAACAAATCCCTTTCTTCTTTTCCATATCTTTTCCAAAATAAATACATTTATGTAAATTTCAAAATTTGTTTAAACATACAATTTTCAAAAATGCGATTTTCGTAAAAAGAAAAGTTGTTCTGAGTTGTGCTAGACAAGCACAACAAATCTCTTCCTCAACAATTTTCTCTCAGACGCATCTCTTTCAAAATAAATACATTTATGTCAATTTCAAAATTTGTCCAAACATATAATTTTCAAAAATGCGAATTTCGTAAAAAGAAAAGTTGTTCTGAGTTGTCCTAGGCGAGCACAACAAATCCCTTTCTTCTTTTCCATATCTTTTCCAAAATAAATACATTTTTGTCAATTTCAAAATTTGTTCAAACATACAATTTTCAAAAATGCGAATTTCGTAAAAATAAAAGATCTTCTGAGTTGTGCTACGCGTGCACAACAAATCTCTTTCTTAACAATTTTCTCTCAGACGCATCTTTTTCAAAATAAATACATTTTTGTCAATGTCAAAATTTGTTCAAACATACAATTTTCAAAAAAGCGAATTTCGTAAAAAGAAATGTTGTTCTGAGTTGTCCTAGGCGAGCACAACAAATCCCTTTCTTTTCCATATCTTTTCCAAAATAAATACATTTTTGTCAATTTCAAAATTTGTTCAAACATACAATTTTCAAAAATGCGAATATCGTAAAAAGAAAAGTTGTTCTGAGTTGTCCTAGGCGAGCACAACAAATCCCTTTCTTCTTTTCCATATCTTTTCCAAAATAAATACATTTTTGTCAATTTCAAAATTTGTTCAAACATACAATTTTCAAAAATGCGAATTTCGTAAAAAGAAAAGTTGTTCTGAGTTGTCCTAGGCGAGCACAACAAATCCCTTTCTTCTTTTCCATATCTTTTCCAAAATAAATACATTTTTGTCAATTTCAAAATTTGTTCAAACATACAATTTTCAAAAATGCGAATATCGTAAAAAGAAAAGTTGTTCTGAGTTGTCCTAGGCGAGCACAACAAATCCCTTCTCTTCTTTTCCATATCTTTTCCAAAATAAATACATTTTTGTCAATTTCAAAATTTGTTCAAACATACAATTTTCAAAAATGCGAATATCGTAAAAAGAAAAGTTGTGCTGAGTTTTGCCTAGACGAGCACAACAAATCCCTTTTTCTAACAATTATCTCTCAGACGCATCCTTTTCCAAAATAAATACATTTTTGTCAATTTCAAAATTTGTTCAAACATACAATTTTCAAAAATGCGAATATCGTAAAAAGAAAAGTTGTGCTGAGTTGTCCTAGGCGAGCACAACAAATCTCTTTCTTAACAATTTTCTATCTTTTCCAAAATAAATACATTTTTGTCAATTTCAAAATTTGTTCAAACATATAATTTTCAAAAATGCAAATTTCGTAAAAAGAAAAGTTGTGCTGAGTTTTGCTAAGCGAGCACAATAAATATCTTCCTTAACAATTATCTCTCAGACGCATCTTTTCCAAAATAAATACACATTTGTCACTTTCAAAATTTGTTCAAACATACAATTTTCAAAAATGCGAATATCGTAAAAAGAAAAGTTGTGCTGAGTTTTGCTAGATAAGCACAACAAATCTCTTTTCTAACAATTATCTCTCAGACGCATCTTTTCCAAAATAAATACACATTTGTCACTTTCAAAATTTGTTTAAACATACAATTTTCAAAAATGCGAATATCGTAAAAAGAAAAGTTGTGCTGAGTTTTGCTAGATAAGCACAACAAATCTCTAACGCAACAATAATCTCTCAGACGCTTCATTTTCAAAATAAATACAAATTTGTCACTTTAAAAATTTGTTGAAACATAAAATTTTCAAAAAAGCGAATTTCGTAAAAATAAAAGTTGAGCTAAGTTTTGCTAGACAAGCACAACAAATCTCTCCCCTCAACAATTTTCTCTTATTCGCATCCTTTTCAAAATAAATACACATTTGTCACTTTCAAAATTTGTTTAAACATACAATTTTCAAAAATGCGAATATCGTAAAAAGAAAACTTATGCTGAGTTTTGCTAGATAAGCACAACAAATCTTTTTTCTAACAATTATCTCTGAGACGCATCCTTTTCAAAATAAATACACATTTGTCACTTTCAAAATTTGTTTAAACATTCAATTTTCAAAAATGCGAATTTCGTAAAAAGAAAAGTTGTGTCTGAGTTTTGCTAGACAAGCACAACAAATCTCTTCACTCACAATTTTCTCTCAGACGCATCTTTTTCAAAATAAATACATTTTTGTCAATTTCAAAATTTGTTCATACATATAATTTTACAAATGCGAATTTCGTAAAATGAAAAGTTGTGCTGAGTTACGCTAGGCGAGCACAATAAATCTCTCCCTCAACAATATTCGCTCAGTCGCATCTTTTTCAAAATAAATACATTTTTGTCAATTTCAAAATTTGTTCAAACATATAATTTTCAAAAAATGCGAATTTCGTAAAAAGAAATGTTGTTCTGAGTTGTCCTAGGCGAGCACAACAAATCCCTTTCTTCTTTTCCTTCTTTTCCATATCTTTTCCAAAATAAATACATTTATGTCAATTTCAAAATTTGTTCAAACATACAATTTTCAAAAATGCGAATATCGTAAAAAGAAAAGTTGTTCTGAGTTGTCCTAAGCGAGCACAATAAATCTCCCTCTTAACAATTTCTCTCATATCTTTTCCAAAATAAATACATTTTTGTCAATTTCAAAATTTGTTCAAACATACAATTTTCAAAAATGCGAATATCGTAAAAAGAAAAGTTGTTCTGAGTTGTCCTAGGCGAGCACAATAAATCCCTTTCTTCTTTTCGCTCCGTCGCATATCTTTTCCAAAATAAATACATTTTTGTCAATTTCAAAATTTGTTCAAACATATAATTTTCAAAAATACGAATATCGTAAAAAGAAAAGTTGTTCTGAGTTGTCCTAGGCGAGCACAACAAATCCCTTTCTTCTTTTCCATATCTTTTCCAAAATAAATACATTTTTGTCAATTTCAAAATTTGTTCAAACATACAATTTTCAAAAATGCGAATTTCGTAAAAAGAAAAGTTGTTCTGAGTTGTCCTAGGCGAGCACAACAAATCCCTTTCTTCTTTTCCTTCTTTTCCATATCTTTTCCAAAATAAATACATTTATGTCAATTTCAAAATTTGTTCAAACATACAATTTTCAAAAATGCGAATATCGTAAAAAGAAAAGTTGTTCTGTGTTGTCCTAGGCGAGCACAACAAATCCCTTTCTTCTTTTCCATATCTTTTCCAAAATAAATACATTTTTGTCAATTTCAAAATTTGTTCAAACATACAATTTTCAAAAATGCGAATATCGTAAAAGAAAAGTTGTTCTGAGTTGTCCTAGGCGAGCACAACAAATCTCTCTCAACAATTTTCTCTCAGACGCATCTTTTTCAAAATAAATACATTTATGTCAATTTCAAAATTTGTTCAAACATACAATTTTCAAAAAAGCGAATTTCGAAAAAAGAAATGTTGTTCTGAGTTGTCCTAGGCGAGCACAACAAATCCCTTTCTTCTTTTCCTTCTTTTCCATATCTTTTCCAAAATAAATACATTTTTGTCAATTTCAAAATTTGTTCAAACATACAATTTTCAAAAATGCGAATATCGTAAAAAGAAAAGTTGTTCTGAGTTGTCCTAGGCGAGCACAACAAATCCCTTTCTTCTTTTCCATATCTTTTCCAAAATAAATACATTTTTGTCAATTTCAAAATTTGTTCAAACATATAATTTTCAAAAATGCGAATTTCGTAAAAAAAAAGTTGTGCTGAGTTGTGCTAGGCGTGCACAATAAATATCTTCGTTAACAATTTTCTCTCAGACGCATCTTTTCCAAAATAAATACATTTTTGTCAATTTCAAAATTTGTTCAAACATACAATTTTCAAAAATGCGAATATCGTAAAAAGAAAAGTTGTTCTGAGTTGTCCTAGGCGAGCACAACAAATCCCTTTCTTCTTTTCCATATCTTTTCCAAAATAAATACACATTTGTCACTTTCAAAATTTGTTTAAACATACAAATTTCAAAAATGCGAATATCGTAAAAAGAAAAGTTATGCTGAGTTTCGCTAGATAAGCACAACAAATCTGTTTTCTAACAATTATCTCTCAGACGCATCCTTTTCCAAAATAAATACATTTTTGTCAATTTCAAAATTTGTTTAAACATACAATTTTCAAAAATGCGAATATCGTAAAAAAAAAAGTTGCGCTGAGTTTTGCTGGGAAAGAAACACAAATCTGTTTTCCAACAATTATCTCTCAGACGCATCCTTTTCAAAATAAATACATTTGTGTCAATTTCAAAATTTGTCCAAACATATAATTTTCAAAAATGCGAATTTCGTAAAAAAAAAAGTTGTTCTGTGTTATCCTAGGCGAGCACAACAAATCCCTTTCTTCTTTTCCATATCTTCTTCCAAAATAAATACATTTATGTCAATTTCAAAATTTGTTCAAACATACAATTTTCAAAAATGCGAATTTCGTAAAAAGAAAAGTTGTTCTGAGTTGTCCTAGGCGAGCACAACAAATCTCTCTCTCAACAATTTTCTCTCTGACGCATCTTTTTCAAAATAAATACATTTATGTCAATTTCAAAATTTGTTCAAACATATAATTTTCAAAAAAGCGAATTTCGAAAAAAGAAATGTTGTTCTGAGTTGTCCTAGGCGAGCACAACAAATCCCTTTCTTCTTTTCCTTCTTTTCCATATCTTTTCCAAAATAAATACATTTTTGTCAATTTTAAAATTTGTTCAAACATACAATTTTCAAAAATGCGAATTTCGAAAAAAAGAAATGTTGTTCTGAGTTGTCCTAGGCGAGCACAACAAATCCCTTTCTTCTTTTCCATATCTTTTCCAAAATAAATACATTTTTGTCAATTTCAAAATTTGTTCAAACATACAATTTTCAAAAATGCGAATTTCGTAAAAAGAAAAGTTGTGCTGAGTTGTCCTAGGCGAGCACAACAAATCCCTTTCTTCTTTTCCATATCTTTTCCAAAATAAATACATTTTTGTCAATTTCAAAATTTGTTCAAACATACAATTTTCAAAAATGCGAATATCGTAAAAAGAAAAGTTGTTCTGAGTTGTCCTAGGCGAGCACAACAAATCCCTTTCTTCTTTTCCATATCTTTTCCAAAATAAATACACATTTGTCACTTTCAAAATTTTTTCAAACATACAAATTTCAAAAATGCGAATATCGTAAAAAGAAAAGTTGTGCTGAGTTGTGCTAGATAAGCACAACAAATCTCTTTTTCAACAATTATCTCTCAGACGCATCCTTTTCCAAAATAAATACACATTTGTCAATTTCAAAATTTGTTCAAACATACAATTTTCAAAAATGCGAATTTCGTAAAAAGAAAAGTTGTGCTGAGTTTTGCTAGACAAGCACAATAAATCTCTCCCTCAACAATTTTTATCTCAGACGCATCTTTTCCAAAATAAATACATTTTTGTCAATTTCAAAATTTGTTCAAACATACAATTTTCAAAAATGCGAATATCGTAAAAAGAAAAGTTGTTCTGAGTTGTCCTAGGCGAGCACAACAAATCCCTTTCTTCTTTTCCATATCTTTTCCAAAATAAATACACATTTGTCACTTTCAAAATTTGTTTAAACATACAAATTTCAAAAATGCGAATATCGTAAAAAGAAAAGTTATGCTGAGTTTTGCTAGATAACCACAACAAATCTGTTTTCTAACAATTATCTCTCAGACGCATCCTTTTCAAAATAAATACACATTTGTCACTTTCAAAATTTGTTTAAACATACAATTTTCAAAAATGCGAATATCGTAAAAAGAAAAGTTGTGCTGAGTTTTGCTAGATAAGCACAACAAATCTCTCTTCCAACAATAATCTCTCATACGAATCATATTCAAAATAAATAAACATTTTTCACTTACAAAAAATGTTTAAACATACAATTTTCAAAAAAGCGAATTTCGTAAAAAGAAAAGTTGTGCTGAGTTTAGCTAGACAAGCAGAACAAATCTCTCCCTCAACAATTTTCTCTTATTCGCATCCTTTTCCAAAATAAATACACATTTGTCACTTTCAAAATTTGTTTAAACATTCAATTTTCAAAAATGCGAATTTCGTGAAAAGAAAAGTTGTGTAATTTTACAAATGCGAATTTCGTAAAATGAAAAGTTGTGCTGAGTTACGCTAGGCGAGCACAATAAATCTCTCCCCTCAACAATATTCGCTCAGTCGCATCTTTTTCAAAATAAATACATTTTTGTCAATTTCAAAATTTGTTCAAACATATAATTTTCAAAAATGCGAATTTCGTAAAAAGAAATGTTGTTCTGAGTTGTCCTAGGCGAGCACAACAAATCCCTTTCTTCTTTTCCTTCTTTTCCATATCTTTTCCAAAATAAATACATTTTTGTCAATTTCAAAATTTGTTCAAACATACAATTTTCAAAAATGCGAATTTCGTAAAAAGAAAAGTTGTTCTGAGTTGTCCTAGGCGAGCACAACAAAGCTCTCTCTTAACAATTTTCTCTCAGACGCATCTTTTCCAAAATAAATACATTTTTGTCAATTTCAAAATTTGTTCAAACATACAATTTTCAAAAATGCGAATATCGTAAAAAGAAAAGTTGTTCTGAGTTGTCCTAGGCGAGCACAACAAATCCCTTTCTTCTTTTCCATATCTTTTCCAAAATAAATACATTTTTGTCAATTTCAAAATTTGTTCAAACATACAATTTTCAAAAATGCGAATATCGTAAAAAGAAAAGTTGTTCTGAGTTGTCCTAGGCGAGCACAACAAATCCCTTTCTTCTTTTCCATATCTTTTCCAAAATAAATACATTTTTGTCAATTTCAAAATTTGTTCAAACATACAATTTTCAAAAATGCGAATTTCGTAAAAAGAAAAGTTGTTCTGAGTTGTCCTAGGCGAGCACAACAAATCCCTTTCTTCTTTTCCTTCTTTTCCATATCTTTTCCAAAATAAATACATTTTTGTCAATTTCAAAATTTGTTCAAACATACAATTTTCAA
Source organism: Diplolepis rosae (assembly GCA_030998225.1). Classification (NCBI taxonomy): domain Eukaryota; kingdom Metazoa; phylum Arthropoda; class Insecta; order Hymenoptera; family Diplolepididae; genus Diplolepis; species Diplolepis rosae. Next base: position 10,711 of record JAPYXD010000216.1, on the reverse strand, counting down.
AAATGCGAATATCGTAAAAAGAAAAGTTGTTCTGAGTTGTCCTAGGCGAGCACAACAAATCCCTTTCTTCTTTTCCATATCTTTTCCAAAATAAATACATTTTTGTCAATTTCAAAATTTGTTCAAACATACAATTTTTCAAAAATGCGAATATCGTAAAAAGAAAAGTTGTTCTGAGTTGTCCTAGGCGAGCACAACAAATCCCTTTCTTCTTTTCCATATCTTTTCCAAAATAAATACATTTTTGTCAATTTCAAAATTTGTTCAAACATACAATTTTCAAAAATGCGAATATCGTAAAAAGAAAAGTTGTTCTGAGTTGTCCTAGGCGAGCACAACAAATCCCTTTCTTCTTTTCCATATCTTTTCCAAAATAAATACACATTTGTCACTTTCAAAATTTGTTTAAACATACAAATTTCAAAAATGCGAATATCGTAAAAAGAAAAGTTATGCTGAGTTTTGCTAGATAAGCACAACAAATCTGTTTTCTAACAATTATCTCTCAGACGCATCTTTTTCAAAATAAATACATTTTTGTCACTTTCAAAATTTGTTTAAACATACAATTTTCAAAAATGCGAATATCGTAAAAAGAAAAGTTGTGCTGAGTTTTGCTAGATAAGCACAACAAATCTCTTTTTCCAACAATTATCTCTCAGACGCATCTTTTTCAAAATAAATACACATTTGTCACTTTCAAAATTTGTTCAAACATACAATTTTCAAAAATGCGAATATCGTAAAAAGAAAAGTTGTTCTGTGTTATCCTAGGCGAGCACAACAAATCCCTTTCTTCTTTTCCATATCTTCTTCAAAATAAATACATTTATGTCAATTTCAAAATTTGTTCAAACATACAATTTTCAAAAATGCGAATTTCGTAAAAAGAAAAGTTGTTCTGAGTTGTCCTAGGCGAGCACAACAAAGCTCTCGCTCAACAATTTTCTCTCAGACGCATCTTTTTCAAAATAAATACATTTATGTCAATTTCAAAATTTGTTCAAACATACAATTTTTCAAAAAAGCGAATTTCGAAAAAAGAAATGTTGTTCTGAGTTGTCCTAGGCGAGCACAACAAATCCCTTTCTTCTTTTCCTTCTTTTCCATATCTTTTCCAAAATAAATACATTTTTGTCAATTTCAAAATTTGTTCAAACATACAATTTTCAAAAATGCGAATATCGTAAAAAGAAAAGTTGTTCTGAGTTGTCCTAGGCGAGCACAACAAATCCCTTTCTTCTTTTCCATATCTTTTCCAAAATAAATACATTTTTGTCAATTTCAAAATTTGTTCAAACATATAATTTTCAAAAATGCGAATTTCGTAAAAAGAAAAGTTGTGCTGAGTTGTCCTAGGCGAGCACAACAAATCCCTTTCTTCTTTTCCATATCTTTTCCAAAATAAATACACATTTGTCACTTTCAAAATTTGTTTAAACATACAAATTTCAAAAAATGCGAATATCGTAAAAAAGAAAAGTTGTTCTGAGTGTGTCCTAGGCTTGAGCACAACAAATCCCTTTCTTCTTTTCCATATCTTTTCCAAAATAAATACACATTTGTCGACTTTCAAAATTTGTTTAAACATACAAATTTCAAAAATGCGAATATCGTAAAAAAGAAAAGTTATGCTGAGTTTTGCTAGATAAGCACAACAAATCTGTTTTCTAACAATTATCTCTCAGACGCATCCTTTTCAAAATAAATACACATTTGTCACTTTCAAAATTTGTTTAAACATACAATTTTTCAAAAATGCGAATATCGTAAAAAGAAAAGTTGTGCTGAGTTTTGCTAGATAAGCACAACAAATCTCTTTTTCAACAATTATCTCTCAGACGCATCCTTTTCAAAATAAATACACATTTGTCCAATTTCAAAATTTGTTCAAACATACAATTTTCAAAAATGCGAATTTCGTAAAAAGAAAAGTTGTTCTGAGTTGTCCTAGGCGAGCACAACAAAGCTCTCTCTCAACAATTTTCTCTCAGACGCATCTTTTTTCAAAATAAATACATTTATGTCAATTTCAAAATTTGTTCAAACATACAATTTTCAAAAATGCGAATTTCGTAAAAGAAAAGTTTGTTCTGAGTTGTCCTAGGCGAGCACAACAAAGCTCTCTCTCAACAATTTTCCTTCTCAGACGCATCTTTTTTCAAAATAAATACATTTATGTCAATTTCAAAATTTGTTCAAACATACAATTTTCAAAAAAGCGAATTTCGAAAAAAGAAATGTTGTTCTGAGTTGTCCTAGGCTGAGCACAACAAAATCCCTTTCTTCTTTTCCTTCTTTTCCATATCTTTTCCAAAATAAATACATTTTTTGTCAATTTTAAAATTTGTTCAAACATACAATTTTTTCAAAAATGCGAATATCGTAAAAAGAAAAGTTGTTTCTGAGTCGTCCTAGGCGAGCACCAACAAATCCCTTTCTTCTTTTCCATATCTTTTCCAAAATAAATACATTTTTGTCAATTTCAAAATTTGTTCAAACATATAATTTTCAAAAATGCGAATATCGTAAAAAGAAAAGTTGTTCTGAGTTGTCCTAGGCGAGCACAACAAATCCTTTCTTCTTTTCAACATATCTTTTTCCAAAAATAAATACATTTTTGTCAATTTCAAAATTTGTTCAAACATACAATTTTCAAAAATGCGAATATCGTAAAAAGAAAAGTTGTTCTGAGTTGTCCTAGGCTTGAAGCACTGCAACAAATCCCTTTCTTCTTTTCCATATCTTTTCCAAAATAAATACATTTTTGTCACTTTCAAAATTTGTTCAAACATACAATTTTCAAAAATGCGAATATCGTAAAAAGAAAAGTTATGCTGAGTTTTGCTAGATAAGCACACAACAAATCTCTTTTCTAACAATTATCTCTCAGACGCATCCCTTTTCAAAATAAATACACATTTGTCACTTTTTCAAAATTTGTTTAAACATACAATTTTCAAAAATGCGAATATCGTAAAAAGAAAAGTTGTGCTGAGTTTTGCTAGATAAGCACAACAAGTCTACTGTAGAATTATCTCTCAGACGCATCCTTTTCAAAATAAATACACATTTGTCACTTTCAAAATTTGTTTAAACATACAATTTTCATAAAAGCGAATTTCGTAAAAATAAAAGTTGTGCTAAGTTTTGCTAGACAAGCACAACAAATCTCTCCCTCAACAATTTTCTCTCAGACATCTTTTTTACCAAAATAAATACATTTTTGTCAATTTCAAAATTTGTTCAAACATACAATTTTTCAAAAATGCGAATATCGTAAAAAGAAAAGTTGTTCTACAAGTTGTCCTAGGCGAGCACAACAAATCCCTTTCTTCTTTTCCATATCTTTTCCAAAATAAATACACATCTTGTCACTTTCAAAATTTGTTTAAACATACAAATTTCAAAAATGCGAATATCGTAAAAAGAAAAGTTATGCTGGGTTTTGCTAGATAAGCACAGCAAATCTGTTTTCTAACAATTATCTCTCAGACTTGTCCTTTTCCAAAATAAATACACATTTGTCAATTTCAAAATTTGTTCAAACATACAATTTTACAAAAATGCGAATATCGTAAAAAGAAAAGTTGTGCTGAGTTTTGCTAGATAAGCACAACAAATCTCTTTTCCTAACAATTATCTCTCAGACGCATCCTTTTCAAAATCAAATACACATTTGTCACTTTTTTTCAAAATTTGTTTAAACATACAATTTTCAAAAATGCGAATTTCATAAAAGAAAAGTTGTGCTGAGTTTAGCTAGACAAGCACAACAAATCTCTCTCTCAGCAATTTTCTCTTATTCGCATCCTTTTACAAAATAAATACACATTTGTCAATTTCAAAATTTGTTCAAACATATCAATTTTCAAAAATGCGAATATCGTAATAAAAAAGAAAAGTTGTGTCTGAGTTTTCACAAACGCGAGCACAACAAATCTCTTTCTTATTAATTTTCTCTCAGACGCATCTTTTCCAAAAATAAATACATTTATGTTCAATTTCAAAATTTGTTCATGACATACAATTTTCAAAAATGCGAATTTCGTAAAAAGGTTGTTTGAGTTACGCTAGGCGAAACTGCTCGATAAATCTCTCCCTCTTCGTTGTTGGCTATCGGTCGCATCTTTGGAAATAGATACATTTGTATCAGTTTCAAAATTTGTTCAAACATGTCAATTTTCAAACGTTCCAATACGAAATTCTGTAAAAAGAAAAGTTGTTCTGAAGTTGTCCTAAATAGGGTAGCACAACAAATCCTTTCTTCTTTACCTTCTTTTGCATATCTTTTACAAAATAATTACATTTGTATTGTCAATTTCAAAATGTTGTTCAAACATACAATATTTTCAAAAATACGTATTTCGTCGAAAAGTTGTTTATTCTCGAATTGTCCTAGGCGAGCACAACTGTAAATCCTCTCGATGATTCTTCACTTCATATCGGTTTATTAAAATAAATACGCATTTTTGTCAATTTCAAAATTTGTTCAAACATACAATTTTCAAAAATGCGAATATCATAAAAAGAAAAGTTGTTCTGAGTTGTCCTAGGCGAGCACAACCGATCCCTTTTCTTCTTTTGCATGATCTTTTCTGAAATAAATACATTTTTGTTCAATTTCAAAATTTGTTCAAACATACAATTTTCAGTAAAATGCGTATATCGTAAAAAGAAAAGTTGTTCTGAGTTGTCCTGAGAAGCTGAGCACAACAAATCCCTTTCTTCTTTTCCATATCTTTTCCAAAAATAAATACCATTTTTGTCAATTTCAAAATTTGTTCAAACATACAATTTTCAAAAATGCGAATTTCGAAAAAGAAATGTTGTTCTGAGTTGTCCTAGGCGAGCACAACAAATCCCTTTCTTGTACTAACAATTTTCCTTCTTTTCCATATCTTTTCCAAAATAAATACATTTTTGTCAATTTTTCAAAGAATTTGTTCAAACATACCAATTTTCCAAAAATGCGAATATCGTAAAAAGAAAAGTTGTTCTGAGTTGTCCTAGGCGAGCACAACAAATCCCTTTTCTTCTTTTCCATATCTTTTCCAAAATAAATACATTTTTGTCAATTTCAAAATTTGTTCAAACATACAATTTTCAAAAATGCGAATATCGTAAAAGAAAAGTTGTTCTGAGTTGTCCTAGGCGAGCACAACAAATCCCTTTCTTCTTTTCCATATCTTTTCCAAAATAAATACATTTTTGTCAATTTTAAAATTTGTTCAAACATACAATTTTCAAAAATGCGAATATCGTAAAAAAGAAAAGTTGTTCTGAGTTGTCCTAGGCTGAGCACAACAAATCCCTTTCTTCTTTTCCTTTTTTCAATATCTTTTCCAAAATAAATACATTTTTGTCAATTTCCAAAATTTGTTCAAACATACATATTTTCAAAAATGCGCGAATATCGTAAAAAGAAAAGTTGTTCTGAGTTGTCCTAGGCGAGCACAACAAATCCCTTTCTTTCTTTTCCATATCTTTTCCAAAATAAATACATTTTTTGTCAAATTTCAAAATTTGTTCAAACATACAATTTTCAAAAATGCGAATATCGTAAAAAGAAAAGTTGTTCATGAAGTTGTCCTAGGCGAGCACAACAAATCCCTTTCTTCTTTTCCATATCTTTTCCAAAATAAATACATTTTTGTCCGAATTTCAAAATTTGTTCAAACATACAATTTTCAAAAATGCGAATATCGTAAAAAGAAAAGTTGTTCTGAGTTGTCCTAGGCGAGCACAACAAATCCCTTTCTTCTTTTCCATTATCTTTGAGACGCATCGCTGCAAAATAAATACACATTTTGTCACTTTTCAAAATTTGTTTAAACATACAATTTTCAAAAATGCGAATGTCGTAGAAAAGAAAAGTTGTGCTGAGTTTTGCTAGATAAGCACAACAAATCTGTTTTCTAACCAATTATCTCTCAGACGCATCCTTTTTCAAAATAAATACACATTTGTCACTTTCAAAATTTGTTTAAACATACAATTTTCAAAAATGCGAATATCGTAAAAAGAAAAGTTGTGCTGAGTTTTGCTAGATAAGCACAACAAATCTCTTTTCTAACAATTATCTCTCAGACGCATCTTTTCAAAATAAATACACATTTGTCACTTTCAAAATTTGTTCAAACATACAATTTTCAAAAATGCAGAAAATATCGTAAAAAGAAAAGTTGTTCTGAGTTGTCCTAGGCGAGCACAACAAATCCTTTCTTCTTTTCCTTCTTTTCCACATATCTTCTTCAAAAATAAATACATTTATGTCAATTTTCAAAATTTGTTCAAACATACAATTTTCAAAAATGCGAATTTCGTAAAAAGAAAAGTTGTTCACATGAGTTTGTCCCTAGGCGAGCACAACAAATCTCTCTCTCAACAATTTTCTCTCAGACGCATCTTTTTCAAAATAAATGTCCCATTTTTGTCAATTTCAAAATTTGTTCAAACATACAATTTTCAAAAAAGCGAATTTCGAAAAAAGAAATGTTGTTCTGAGTTGTCCTAATTGTGAGCACAACAAATCCCTTTCTTCTTTTCCTTCTTTTCCATATCTTTTCCAAAATAAATACATTTTTGTCAATTTCAAAATTTGTTCAAAACATACAATTTTCAAAAATGCGAATATCGTAAAAAGAAAAGTTGTTCTGAGTTGTCCTAGGCTTGAGCACAACAAATCCCTTTCCTATTCTTTTCCATATCTTTTCCAAAATAAATACATTTATGTCAATTTCAAAATTTGTTCAAACATACAATTTTCAAAAAATGCGAATATCGTAAAAAGAAAAGTTGTTCTGGAAGTTGTCCTAGGCGAGCACAACAAATCTCTCTCTCAACAATTTTCTCTCAGACGCATCTTTTTTCAAAAATAAATACATTTATGTCAATTTCAAAATTTGTTCAAACATACAATTTTCAAAAAAGCGAATTTCGAAAAAAGAAATGTTTGTTCTGAGTTGTCCTAGGCAGGCTGACAACAAATCCCTTTCTTCTTTTCCTTCTTTTCCATATCTTTTCCAAAATAAATACATTTTTTGTCGTTTCAAAATTTGTTCAAACATACAATTTTCAAAAAAGCGAATTTCGAAAAAAGAAATGTTGTTTCTGAGTTGTCATCCTAGGCGAGCACAACAAATCCTTTCTTCTTTTCCTTCTTTTCCATATCTTCTTCCAAAATAAATACATTTTTGTCAATTTCAAAATTTGTTCAAACATACAATTTTCAAAAATGCGAATATCGTAAAAAGAAAAGTTGTTCTGAGTTGTCCTAGGCGAGCTATACGTCCCTTTCTTAACAATTTTCTCTCATATCATCTTTTCCAAAATAAATACATTTTTGTCAATTTCAAAATTTGTTCAAGCACTTTTAATTTTCGAAAAATGCGAATAAATAACAAAAAAAGTTGTTCTGTGTTGTCCTAGGCGAGCACAACAAATCACTTTCTTCTTTTCCTTCTTTTCCATATCTTTTCCAAAATAAGTATACATTTATGTCAATTTCAAAATTTGTTCAAACATATAATTTTTCAAAAATGCGAATTTCGTAAAAAAAAAAGTTGTATGAGTTTTATTGCTAGGCGTACACAATAAATCCCTTTCTTCAATTTTCTCTCATACGCATCTTTTTCCAAAATAAATACATTTTTGTCAATTTCAAAATTTGTTCAAACATACAATTTTCAAAAATGCGAATATCGTAAAAAGAAAAGTTGTTCTGAGTTGTCCTAGTGAGCTTTAGCAAATCCCTTTCTTCGCCATATATTTTCCAAAATAAATACATTTTAATGTCAATTTCAAAATTTGTTGTTACATATAATTTTCAAAAATGCGAATTTCGTAAAAAGAAAAGTTGTGCTGGAGTTCTGCCTAGGCGTGCACAATAAATATCTTCGTTAACAATTTTCTCTCAGACGCATCTTTTCCAAAATAAATACATTTTTGTCAATTTCAAAATTTATTCCTACATATAATTTTACAAAATTTGAATTTCGTAAAATGAAAAGTTATAACGAGTTATCGCTAGGCGAGCACAAGCCAAATCTCTCCCTCAACAATATTCGCTCAGTCGCATCTTTTTCAAAATAAATACATTTTTGTCAATTTCAAAATTTGTTCAAACATACAATTTTCAAAAATGCGAATATCGTAAAAAGAAAAGTTGTTCTGAGTTGTCCTAGGCGAGCACAACAAATCCCTTTCTTCTTTTCCATATCTTTTCCAAAATAAATACATTTTTGTCAATTTCAAAATTTGTTCAAACATACAATTTTCAAAAATGCGAATATCGTAAAAAGAAAAGTTGTTCTGAGTTGTCCTAGGCGAGCACAACAAATCCCTTTCTTCTTTTCCATATCTTTTCCAAAATAAATACATTTTTGTCAATTTCAAAATTTGTTCAAACATACAATTTTCAAAAATGCGAATATCGTAAAAAGAAAAGTTGTTCTGAGTTGTCCTAGGCGAGCACAACAAATCCCTTTCTTCTTTTCCATATCTTTTCCAAAATAAATACATTTTTGTCAATTTCAAAATTTGTTCAAACATACAATTTTCAAAAATGCGAATATCGTAAAAAGAAAAGTTGTTCTGAGTTGTCCTAGGCGAGCACAACAAATCCCTTTTCTTCTTTTCCATATCTTTTCCAAAATAAATACATTTTTGTCAATTTCAAAATTTGTTCAAACATACAATTTTCAAAAATGCGAATATCATAAAAAGAAAAGTTGTTCTGAGTTGTCCTAGGCGAGCACAACAAATCCCTTTCTTCTTTTCCATATCTTTTCCAAAATAAATACATTTTTGTCAATTTCAAAATTTGTTCAAACATACAATTTTCAAAAATGCGAATATCGTAAAAAGAAAAGTTGTTCTGAGTTGTCCTAGGCGAGCACAACAAATCCCTTTCTTCTTTTCCTTCTTTTCCATATCTTTTCCAAAATAAATACATTTTTGTCAATTTCAAAATTTGTTCGAACATATAATTTTCAAAAATGCGAATTTCGTAAAAAAAAAAGTTGCGCTGAGTTGTGCTAGGCGTGCACAATAAATATCTTCGTTAACAATTTTCTCTTAGACGCATCTTTTCCAAAATAAATACATTTTTGTCAATTTCAAAATTTGTTCAAACATACAATTTTCAAAAATGCGAATTTCGTAAAAAAGAAATAGTTGTTCTGAGTTGTCCTAGGCGAGCACAACAAATCCCTTTCTTCTTTTCCTTCTTTTCCATATCTTTTCCAAAATAAATACATTTTTGTCAATTTCAAAATTTGTTCAAACATACAATTTTCAAAAATGCGAATATCGTAAAAAGAAAAGTTGTTCTGAGTTGTCCTAGGCGAGCACAACAAATCCCTTTCTTCTTTTCCATATCTTCTTCCAAAATAAATACATTTATGTCAATTTCAAAATTTGTTCAAACATACAATTTTCAAAAATGCGAATTTCGTAAAAAGAAAAGTTGTTCTGAGTTGTCCTAGGCGAGCACAACAAATCTCTTTTTCAACAATTTTCTCTCAGAAGCATCTTTTTAATAATAAATACATTTATGTCAATTTCAAAATTTGTTCAAACATACAATTTTCAAAAAAGCGAATTTCGAAAAAAGAAATGTTGTTCTGAGTTGTCCTAGGCGAGCACAACAAATCCCTTTCTTCTTTTCCTTCTTTTCCATATCTTTTCCAAAATAAATACATTTTTGTCAATTTCAAAATTTGTTCAAACATACAATTTTCAAAAATGCGAATTTCGTAAAAAGAAATGTTGTTCTGAGTTGTCCTAGGCGAGCACAACAAATCCCTTTCTTCTTTTCCTTCTTTTCCATATCTTTTCCAAAATAAATACATTTTTGTCAATTTCAAAATTTGTTCAAACATACAATTTTCAAAAATGCGAATTTCGTAAAAAGAAAAGTTGTTCTGAGTTGTGCTAGGCGAGCACAACAAATATCTTTCGTTAACAATTTTCTCTCAGACGCATCTTTTCCAAAATAAATACATTTTTGTCAATTTCAAAATTTGTTCAAACATACAATTTTCAAAAATGCGAATATCGTAAAAAGAAAAGTTGTTCTGAGTTGTCCTAGGCGAGCACAACAAATCCCTTTCTTCTTTTCCATATCTTTTCCAAAATAAATACATTTTTGTCAATTTCAAAATTTGTTCAAACATACAATTTTCAAAAATGCGAATATCGTAAAAAGAAAAGTTGTTCTGAGTTGTCCTAGGCGAGCACAACAAATCTCTTTCTTAACAATTTCTCTCAGATGCATCTTTTCCAAAATAAATACATTTTTGTCAATTTCAAAATTTGTTCAAACATACAATTTTCAAAAATGCGAATATCGTAAAAAGAAAAGTTGTTCTGAGTTGTCCTAGGCGAGCACAACAAATCCCTTTCTTCTTTTCCATATCTTTTCCAAAATAAATACATTTTTGTCAATTTCAAAATTTGTTCAAACATACAATTTTCAAAAATGCGAATATCGTAAAAGAAAAGTTGTTCTGAGTTGTCCTAGGCGAGCACAACAAATCTCTTTCTTAACAATTTTCTCTCAGACGCATCTTTTTCAAAATAAATACATTTTTGTCAATTTCAAAATTTGTTCAAACATACAATTTTCAAAAAAGCGAATTTCGTAAAAAAGAAATGTTGTTCTGAGTTGTCCTAGGCGAGCACAACAAATCCCTTTCTTCTTTTCCTT
>JAPYXD010000215.1:0-179347 GCA_030998225.1 Diplolepis rosae | reverse complement strand
TTTCCATTCAAATAAAACATCTAAAACTGAAAAGTGAAAAATACCGAAAAATTATTTGAAATGCTGTAAGCGGTGTTGGCTTGGTGCGTTTATGACAATAAGTCCCCGTGAAGGCAAGTATATTCGGAGGTTCGATTCCTCCTGACACATGCAAGATGCACGCTTTCAAATTTTTTTCGGTCTTAAAAATATTTTACCATCTAAATAATATTATTTTTCATATTTCACTAATTTAAAAATAATTATACAAAACCGGAAAGGCCATCTACTTTCCTCAGAAATTATAATACCGGTAACACCAAAAAATTATTAATTAATCTGGCCTAAAACCTCAACAACATCTTGAAAATATACAGAATTGGTAAATTTACCATCTAAGATTGTCGATTCACGAAAGTGTTTGCAATCAGACCCAATAGAGGTCACTTTAAGTCCTAATTTCCATTCAAATAAAACATCTAAAACTGAAAAGTGAAATATACCGAAAAATTATTTGAAATGCTGTAAGCGGTGTTGGCTTGGTGCGTTTATGACAGTAAGTCCCCGGAAAGGCAAGTATATTCGGAGGTTCGATTCCTCCTGACACATGCAAGATGCACGCTTTCAAATTTTTTTCGGTCTTAAAAATATTTTACCATCTAAATAATATTATTTTTCATATTTCACTAATTTAAAAATAATTATACAAAACCGGAAAGGCCATCTACTTTCCTCAGAAATTATAATACCGGTAACACCAAAAAATTATTAATTAATCTGGCCTAAAACCTCAACAACATCTTGAAAATATACAGAATTGGTAAATTTACCATCTAAGATTGTCGATTCACGAAAGTGTTTGCAATCAGACCCAATAGAGGTCACTTTAAGTCCTAATTTCCATTCAAATAAAACATCTAAAACTGAAAAGTGAAATATACCGAAAAATTATTTGAAATGCTGTAAGCGGTGTTGGCTTGGTGCGTTTATGACAGTAAGTCCCCGGAAAGGCAAGTATATTCGGAGGTTCGATTCCTCCTGACACATGCAAGATGCACGCTTTCAAATTTTTTTCGGTCTTAAAAATATTTTACCATCTAAATAATATTATTTTTCATATTTCACTAATTTAAAAATAATTATACAAAACCGGAAAGGCCATCTACTTTCCTCAGAAATTATAATACCGGTAACACCAAAAAATTATTAATTAATCTGGCCTAAAACCTCAACAACATCTTGAAAATATACAGAATTGGTAAATTTACCATCTAAGATTGTCGATTCACGAAAGTGTTTGCAATCAGACCCAATAGAGGTCACTTTAAGTCCTAATTTCCATTCAAATAAAACATCTAAAACTGAAAAGTGAAATATACCGAAAAATTATTTGAAATGCTGTAAGCGGTGTTGGCTTGGTGCGTTTATGACAGTAAGTCCCCGGAAAGGCAAGTATATTCGGAGGTTCGATTCCTCCTGACACATGCAAGATGCACGCTTTCAAATTTTTTTCGGTCTTAAAAATATTTTACCATCTAAATAATATTATTTTTCATATTTCACTAATTTAAAAATAATTATACAAATCCGGAAAGGCCATCTACTTTCCTCAGAAATTATAATACCGGTAACACCAAAAAATTATTAATTAATCTGGCCTAAAACCTCAACAACATCTTGAAAATATACAGAATTGGTAAATTTACCATCTAAGATTGTCGATTCACGAAAGTGTTTGCAATCAGACCCAATAGAGGTCACTTTAAGTCCTCATTTCCATTCAAATAAAACATCTAAAACTGAAAAGTGAAATATACCGAAAAATTATTTGAAATGCTATAAGCGGTGTTGGCTTGGTGCGTTTATGACAGTAAGTCCCCGGAAGGGCAAGTATATTCGGAGGTTCGATTCCTCCTGACACATGCAAGATGCAGGCTTTCAAATTTTTTTCGGTCTTAAAAATATTTTGCCATCTAAATAATATTATATTTCATATTTCACTAATTTAAAAATAATTATACAAAACCGGAAAGGCCATCTACTTTCCTCACAAATTATAATACCGGTAACACCAAAAAATTATTAATTAATCTGGCCTAAAACCTCAACAACATCTTGAAAATATACAGAATTGGTAAATTTACCATCTAAGATTGTCGATTCACGAAAGTGTTTGCAATCAGACCCAATAGAGGTCACTTTAAGTCCTAATTTCCATTCAAATAAAACATCTAATACTGAAAAGTGAAATATACCGAAAAATTATTTGAAATGCCGTAAGCGGTGTTGGCTTGGTGCGTTTATGACAGTAAGTCCCCGGAAAGGCTAGTATATTCGGAGGTTCGATTCCTCCTGACACATGCAAGATGCACGCTTTCAAATTTTTTTCGGTCTTAAAAATATTTTACCATCTAATTAATATTATTTTTCATATTTCACTAATTTAAAAATAATTATACAAAACCGGAAAGGCCATCTACTTTCCTCAGAAATTATAATACCGGTAACACCAAAAAATTATTAATTAATCTGGCCTAAAACCTCAACAACATCTTGAAAATATACAGAATTGGTATATTTAACATCTAAGATTGTCGATTCACGAAAGTGTTTGCAATCAGACCCAATAGAGGTCACTTTAAGTCCTAATTTCCATTCAAATAAAACATCTAAAACTGAAAAGTGAAATATACCGAAAAATTATTTGAAATGCTGTAAGCGGTGTTGGCTTGGTGCGTTTATGACAGTAAGTCCCCGGAAAGGCAAGTATATTCGGAGGTTCGATTCCTCCTGACACATGCAAGATGCACGCTTTCAAATTTTTTTCGGTCTTAAAAATATTTTACCATCTAAATAATATTATTTTTCATATTTCACTAATTTAAAAATAATTATACAAAACCGGAAAGGCCATCTACTTTCCTCAGAAATTATAATACCGGTAACACCAAAAAATTATTAATTAATCTGGCCTAAAACCTCAACAACATCTTGAAAATATACAGAATTGGTAAATTTACCATCTAAGATTGTCGATTCACGAAAGTGTTTGCAATCAGACCCAATAGAGGTCACTTTAAGTCCTAATTTCCATTCAAATAAAACATCTAAAACTGAAAAGTGAAATATACCGAAAAATTATTTGAAATGCTGTAAGCGGTGTTGGCTTGGTGCGTTTATGACAGTAAGTCCCCGGAAAGGCAAGTATATTCGGAGGTTCGATTCCTCCTGACACATGCAAGATGCACGCTTTCAAATTTTTTTCGGTCTTAAAAATATTTTACCATCTAAATAATATTATTTTTCATATTTCACTAATTTAAAAATAATTATACAAAACCGGAAAGGCCATCTACTTTCCTCAGAAATTATAATACCGGTAACACCAAAAAATTATTAATTAATCTGGCCTAAAACCTCAACAACATCTTGAAAATATACAGAATTGGTAAATTTACCATCTAAGATTGTCGATTCACGAAAGTGTTTGCAATCAGACCCAATAGAGGTCACTTTAAGTCCTAATTTCCATTCAAATAAAACATCTAAAACTGAAAAGTGAAATATACCGAAAAATTATTTGAAATGCTGTAAGCGGTGTTGGCTTGGTGCGTTTATGACAGTAAGTCCCCGGAAAGGCAAGTATATTCGGAGGTTCGATTCCTCCTGACACATGCAAGATGCACGCTTTCAAATTTTTTTCGGTCTTAAAAATATTTTACCATCTAAATAATATTATTTTTCATATTTCACTAATTTAAAAATAATTATACAAAACCGGAAAGGCCATCTACTTTCCTCAGAAATTATAATACCGGTAACAACAAAAAATTATTAATTAATCTGGCCTAAAACCTCAACAACATCTTGAAAATATACAGAATTGGTATATTTAACATCTAAGATTGTCGATTCACGAAAGTGTTTGCAATCAGACCCAATAGAGGTCACTTTAAGTCCTAATTTCCATTCAAATAAAACATCTAAAACTGAAAAGTGAAATATACCGAAAAATTATTTGAAATGCCGTAAGCGGTGTTGGCTTGGTGCGTTTATGACAGTAAGTCCCCGGAAAGGCTAGTATATTCGGAGGTTCGATTCCTCCTGACACATGCAAGATGCACGCTTTCAAATTTTTTTCGGTCTTAAAAATATTTTACCATCTAATTAATATTATTTTTCATATTTCACTAATTTAAAAATAATTATAAAAAACCGGAAAGCCCATCTACTTTCCTCAGAAATTATAATACCGCTAACACCAAAAAATTATTAATTAATCTGGCGTAAAACCTCAACAACATCTTGAAAATATACAGAATTGGTAAATTTACCATCTAAGATTGTCGATTCACGAAAGTGTTTGCAATCAGACCCAATAGAGGTCACTTTAAGTCCTAATTTCCATTCAAATAAAACATCTAAAACTGATAAGTAAAATATACCGAAAAATTATTTGAAATGCTGTAAGCGGTGTTGGCTTGGTGCGTTTATGACAATAAGTCCCCGTGAAGGCAAGTATATTCGGAGGTTCGATTCCTCCTGACACATGCAAGATGCACGCTTTCAAATTTTTTTCGGTCTTAAAAATATTTTACCATCTAAATAATATTATTTTTCATATTTCACTAATTTAAAAATAATTATACAAAACCGGAAAGGCCATCTACTTTCCTCAGAAATTATAATACCGGTAACACCAAAAAATTATTAATTAATCTGGCCTAAAACCTCAACAACATCTTGAAAATATACAGAATTGGTAAATTTACCATCTAAGATTGTCGATTCACGAAAGTGTTTGCAATCAGACCCAATAGAGGTCACTTTAAGTCCTAATTTCCATTCAAATAAAACATCTAAAACTGAAAAGTGAAATATACCGAAAAATTATTTGAAATGCTGTAAGCGGTGTTGGCTTGGTGCGTTTATGACAGTAAGTCCCCGGAAAGGCAAGTATATTCGGAGGTTCGATTCCTCCTGACACATGCAAGATGCACGCTTTCAAATTTTTTTCGGTCTTAAAAATATTTTACCATCTAAATAATATTATTTTTCATATTTCACTAATTTAAAAATAATTATACAAAACCGGAAAGGCCATCTACTTTCCTCAGAAATTATAATACCGGTAACACCAAAAAATTATTAATTAATCTGGCCTAAAACCTCAACAACATCTTGAAAATATACAGAATTGGTAAATTTACCATCTAAGATTGTCGATTCACGAAAGTGTTTGCAATCAGACCCAATAGAGGTCACTTTAAGTCCTAATTTCCATTCAAATAAAACATCTAAAACTGAAAAGTGAAATATACCGAAAAATTATTTGAAATGCTGTAAGCGGTGTTGGCTTGGTGCGTTTATGACAGTAAGTCCCCGGAAAGGCAAGTATATTCGGAGGTTCGATTCCTCCTGACACATGCAAGATGCACGCTTTCAAATTTTTTTCGGTCTTAAAAATATTTTACCATCTAAATAATATTATTTTTCATATTTCACTAATTTAAAAATAATTATACAAAACCGGAAAGGCCATCTACTTTCCTCAGAAATTATAATACCGGTAACAACAAAAAATTATTAATTAATCTGGCCTAAAACCTCAACAACATCTTGAAAATATACAGAATTGGTATATTTAACATCTAAGATTGTCGATTCACGAAAGTGTTTGCAATCAGACCCAATAGAGGTCACTTTAAGTCCTAATTTCCATTCAAATAAAACATCTAAAACTGAAAAGTGAAATATACCGAAAAATTATTTGAAATGCTGTAAGCGGTGTTGGCTTGGTGCGTTTATGACAGTAAGTCCCCGGAAAGGCAAGTATATTCGGAGGTTCGATTCCTCCTGACACATGCAAGATGCACGCTTTCAAATTTTTTTCGGTCTTAAAAATATTTTACCATCTAAATAATATTATTTTTCATATTTCACTAATTTAAAAATAATTATACAAAACCGGAAAGGCCATCTACTTTCCTCAGAAATTATAATACCGGTAACACCAAAAAATTATTAATTAATCTGGCCTAAAACCTCAACAACATCTTGAAAATATACAGAATTGGTAAATTTACCATCTAAGATTGTCGATTCACGAAAGTGTTTGCAATCAGACCCAATAGAGGTCACTTTAAGTCCTAATTTCCATTCAAATAAAACATCTAAAACTGAAAAGTGAAATATACCGAAAAATTATTTGAAATGCTGTAAGCGGTGTTGGCTTGGTGCGTTTATGACAGTAAGTCCCCGGAAAGGCAAGTATATTCGGAGGTTCGATTCCTCCTGACACATGCAAGATGCACGCTTTCAAATTTTTTTCGGTCTTAAAAATATTTTACCATCTAAATAATATTATTTTTCATATTTCACTAATTTAAAAATAATTATACAAAACCGGAAAGGCCATCTACTTTCCTCAGAAATTATAATACCGGTAACACCAAAAAATTATTAATTAATCTGGCCTAAAACCTCAACAACATCTTGAAAATATACAGAATTGGTAAATTTACCATCTAAGATTGTCGATTCACGAAAGTGTTTGCAATCAGACCCAATAGAGGTCACTTTAAGTCCTAATTTCCATTCAAATAAAACATCTAAAACTGAAAAGTGAAATATACCGAAAAATTATTTGAAATGCTGTAAGCGGTGTTGGCTTGGTGCGTTTATGACAGTAAGTCCCCGGAAAGGCAAGTATATTCGGAGGTTCGATTCCTCCTGACACATGCAAGATGCACGCTTTCAAATTTTTTTCGGTCTTAAAAATATTTTACCATCTAAATAATATTATTTTTCATATTTCACTAATTTAAAAATAATTATACAAAACCGGAAAGGCCATCTACTTTCCTCAGAAATTATAATACCGGTAACACCAAAAAATTATTAATTAATCTGGCCTAAAACCTCAACAACATCTTGAAAATATACAGAATTGGTAAATTTACCATCTAAGATTGTCGATTCACGAAAGTGTTTGCAATCAGACCCAATAGAGGTCACTTTAAGTCCTAATTTCCATTCAAATAAAACATCTAAAACTGAAAAGTGAAATATACCGAAAAATTATTTGAAATGCTGTAAGCGGTGTTGGCTTGGTGCGTTTATGACAGTAAGTCCCCGGAAAGGCAAGTATATTCGGAGGTTCGATTCCTCCTGACACATGCAAGATGCACGCTTTCAAATTTTTTTCGGTCTTAAAAATATTTTACCATCTAAATAATATTATTTTTCATATTTCACTAATTTAAAAATAATTATACAAAACCGGAAAGGCCATCTACTTTCCTCAGAAATTATAATACCGGTAACACCAAAAAATTATTAATTAATCTGGCCTAAAACCTCAACAACATCTTGAAAATATACAGAATTGGTAAATTTACCATCTAAGATTGTCGATTCACGAAAGTGTTTGCAATCAGACCCAATAGAGGTCACTTTAAGTCCTAATTTCCATTCAAATAAAACATCTAAAACTGAAAAGTGAAATATACCGAAAAATTATTTGAAATGCTGTAAGCGGTGTTGGCTTGGTGCGTTTATGACAGTAAGTCCCCGGAAAGGCAAGTATATTCGGAGGTTCGATTCCTCCTGACACATGCAAGATGCACGCTTTCAAATTTTTTTCGGTCTTAAAAATATTTTACCATCTAAATAATATTATTTTTCATATTTCACTAATTTAAAAATAATTATACAAAACCGGAAAGGCCATCTACTTTCCTCAGAAATTATAATACCGGTAACACCAAAAAATTATTAATTAATCTGGCCTAAAACCTCAACAACATCTTGAAAATATACAGAATTGGTAAATTTACCATCTAAGATTGTCGATTCACGAAAGTGTTTGCAATCAGACCCAATAGAGGTCACTTTAAGTCCTAATTTCCATTCAAATAAAACATCTAAAACTGAAAAGTGAAATATACCGAAAAATTATTTGAAATGCTGTAAGCGGTGTTGGCTTGGTGCGTTTATGACAGTAAGTCCCCGGAAAGGCAAGTATATTCGGAGGTTCGATTCCTCCTGACACATGCAAGATGCACGCTTTCAAATTTTTTTCGGTCTTAAAAATATTTTACCATCTAAATAATATTATTTTTCATATTTCACTAATTTAAAAATAATTATACAAAACCGGAAAGGCCATCTACTTTCCTCAGAAATTATAATACCGGTAACACCAAAAAATTATTAATTAATCTGGCCTAAAACCTCAACAACATCTTGAAAATATACAGAATTGGTAAATTTACCATCTAAGATTGTCGATTCACGAAAGTGTTTGCAATCAGACCCAATAGAGGTCACTTTAAGTCCTAATTTCCATTCAAATAAAACATCTAAAACTGAAAAGTGAAATATACCGAAAAATTATTTGAAATGCTGTAAGCGGTGTTGGCTTGGTGCGTTTATGACAGTAAGTCCCCGGAAAGGCAAGTATATTCGGAGGTTCGATTCCTCCTGACACATGCAAGATGCACGCTTTCAAATTTTTTTCGGTCTTAAAAATATTTTACCATCTAAATAATATTATTTTTCATATTTCACTAATTTAAAAATAATTATACAAATCCGGAAAGGCCATCTACTTTCCTCAGAAATTATAATACCGGTAACACCAAAAAATTATTAATTAATCTGGCCTAAAACCTCAACAACATCTTGAAAATATACAGAATTGGTAAATTTACCATCTAAGATTGTCGATTCACGAAAGTGTTTGCAATCAGACCCAATAGAGGTCACTTTAAGTCCTAATTTCCATTCAAATAAAACATCTAAAACTGAAAAGTGAAATATACCGAAAAATTATTTGAAATGCTGTAAGCGGTGTTGGCTTGGTGCGTTTATGACAGTAAGTCCCCGGAAAGGCAAGTATATTCGGAGGTTCGATTCCTCCTGACACATGCAAGATGCACGCTTTCAAATTTTTTTCGGTCTTAAAAATATTTTACCATCTAAATAATATTATTTTTCATATTTCACTAATTTAAAAATAATTATACAAAACCGGAAAGGCCATCTACTTTCCTCAGAAATTATAATACCGGTAACACCAAAAAATTATTAATTAATCTGGCCTAAAACCTCAACAACATCTTGAAAATATACAGAATTGGTAAATTTACCATCTAAGATTGTCGATTCACGAAAGTGTTTGCAATCAGACCCAATAGAGGTCACTTTAAGTCCTAATTTCCATTCAAATAAAACATCTAAAACTGAAAAGTGAAATATACCGAAAAATTATTTGAAATGCTGTAAGCGGTGTTGGCTTGGTGCGTTTATGACAGTAAGTCCCCGGAAAGGCAAGTATATTCGGAGGTTCGATTCCTCCTGACACATGCAAGATGCACGCTTTCAAATTTTTTTCGGTCTTAAAAATATTTTACCATCTAAATAATATTATTTTTCATATTTCACTAATTTAAAAATAATTATACAAAACCGGAAAGGCCATCTACTTTCCTCAGAAATTATAATACCGGTAACACCAAAAAATTATTAATTAATCTGGCCTAAAACCTCAACAACATCTTGAAAATATACAGAATTGGTAAATTTACCATCTAAGATTGTCGATTCACGAAAGTGTTTGCAATCAGACCCAATAGAGGTCACTTTAAGTCCTAATTTCCATTCAAATAAAACATCTAAAACTGAAAAGTGAAATATACCGAAAAATTATTTGAAATGCTGTAAGCGGTGTTGGCTTGGTGCGTTTATGACAGTAAGTCCCCGGAAAGGCAAGTATATTCGGAGGTTCGATTCCTCCTGACACATGCAAGATGCACGCTTTCAAATTTTTTTCGGTCTTAAAAATATTTTACCATCTAAATAATATTATTTTTCATATTTCACTAATTTAAAAATAATTATACAAAACCGGAAAGGCCATCTACTTTCCTCAGAAATTATAATACCGGTAACACCAAAAAATTATTAATTAATCTGGCCTAAAACCTCAACAACATCTTGAAAATATACAGAATTGGTATATTTAACATCTAAGATTGTCGATTCACGAAAGTGTTTGCAATCAGACCCAATAGAGGTCACTTTAAGTCCTAATTTCCATTCAAATAAAACATCTAAAACTGAAAAGTGAAATATACCGAAAAATTATTTGAAATGCTGTAAGCGGTGTTGGCTTGGTGCGTTTATGACAGTAAGTCCCCGGAAAGGCAAGTATATTCGGAGGTTCGATTCCTCCTGACACATGCAAGATGCACGCTTTCAAATTTTTTTCGGTCTTAAAAATATTTTACCATCTAAATAATATTATTTTTCATATTTCACTAATTTAAAAATAATTATACAAAACCGGAAAGGCCATCTACTTTCCTCAGAAATTATAATACCGGTAACACCAAAAAATTATTAATTAATCTGGCCTAAAACCTCAACAACATCTTGAAAATATACAGAATTGGTAAATTTACCATCTAAGATTGTCGATTCACGAAAGTGTTTGCAATCAGACCCAATAGAGGTCACTTTAAGTCCTAATTTCCATTCAAATAAAACATCTAAAACTGAAAAGTGAAATATACCGAAAAATTATTTGAAATGCTGTAAGCGGTGTTGGCTTGGTGCGTTTATGACAGTAAGTCCCCGGAAAGGCAAGTATATTCGGAGGTTCGATTCCTCCTGACACATGCAAGATGCACGCTTTCAAATTTTTTTCGGTCTTAAAAATATTTTACCATCTAAATAATATTATTTTTCATATTTCACTAATTTAAAAATAATTATACAAAACCGGAAAGGCCATCTACTTTCCTCAGAAATTATAATACCGGTAACACCAAAAAATTATTAATTAATCTGGCCTAAAACCTCAACAACATCTTGAAAATATACAGAATTGGTAAATTTACCATCTAAGATTGTCGATTCACGAAAGTGTTTGCAATCAGACCCAATAGAGGTCACTTTAAGTCCTAATTTCCATTCAAATAAAACATCTAAAACTGAAAAGTGAAATATACCGAAAAATTATTTGAAATGCTGTAAGCGGTGTTGGCTTGGTGCGTTTATGACAGTAAGTCCCCGGAAAGGCAAGTATATTCGGAGGTTCGATTCCTCCTGACACATGCAAGATGCACGCTTTCAAATTTTTTTCGGTCTTAAAAATATTTTACCATCTAAATAATATTATTTTTCATATTTCACTAATTTAAAAATAATTATACAAAACCGGAAAGGCCATCTACTTTCCTCAGAAATTATAATACCGGTAACACCAAAAAATTATTAATTAATCTGGCCTAAAACCTCAACAACATCTTGAAAATATACAGAATTGGTAAATTTACCATCTAAGATTGTCGATTCACGAAAGTGTTTGCAATCAGACCCAATAGAGGTCACTTTAAGTCCTAATTTCCATTCAAATAAAACATCTAAAACTGAAAAGTGAAATATACCGAAAAATTATTTGAAATGCTGTAAGCGGTGTTGGCTTGGTGCGTTTATGACAGTAAGTCCCCGGAAAGGCAAGTATATTCGGAGGTTCGATTCCTCCTGACACATGCAAGATGCACGCTTTCAAATTTTTTTCGGTCTTAAAAATATTTTACCATCTAAATAATATTATTTTTCATATTTCACTAATTTAAAAATAATTATACAAAACCGGAAAGGCCATCTACTTTCCTCAGAAATTATAATACCGGTAACACCAAAAAATTATTAATTAATCTGGCCTAAAACCTCAACAACATCTTGAAAATATACAGAATTGGTAAATTTACCATCTAAGATTGTCGATTCACGAAAGTGTTTGCAATCAGACCCAATAGAGGTCACTTTAAGTCCTAATTTCCATTCAAATAAAACATCTAAAACTGAAAAGTGAAATATACCGAAAAATTATTTGAAATGCTGTAAGCGGTGTTGGCTTGGTGCGTTTATGACAGTAAGTCCCCGGAAAGGCAAGTATATTCGGAGGTTCGATTCCTCCTGACACATGCAAGATGCACGCTTTCAAATTTTTTTCGGTCTTAAAAATATTTTACCATCTAAATAATATTATTTTTCATATTTCACTAATTTAAAAATAATTATACAAAACCGGAAAGGCCATCTACTTTCCTCAGAAATTATAATACCGGTAACACCAAAAAATTATTAATTAATCTGGCCTAAAACCTCAACAACATCTTGAAAATATACAGAATTGGTATATTTAACATCTAAGATTGTCGATTCACGAAAGTGTTTGCAATCAGACCCAATAGAGGTCACTTTAAGTCCTAATTTCCATTCAAATAAAACATCTAAAACTGAAAAGTGAAATATACCGAAAAATTATTTGAAATGCTGTAAGCGGTGTTGGCTTGGTGCGTTTATGACAGTAAGTCCCCGGAAAGGCAAGTATATTCGGAGGTTCGATTCCTCCTGACACATGCAAGATGCACGCTTTCAAATTTTTTTCGGTCTTAAAAATATTTTACCATCTAAATAATATTATTTTTCATATTTCACTAATTTAAAAATAATTATACAAAACCGGAAAGGCCATCTACTTTCCTCAGAAATTATAATACCGGTAACACCAAAAAATTATTAATTAATCTGGCCTAAAACCTCAACAACATCTTGAAAATATACAGAATTGGTAAATTTACCATCTAAGATTGTCGATTCACGAAAGTGTTTGCAATCAGACCCAATAGAGGTCACTTTAAGTCCTAATTTCCATTCAAATAAAACATCTAAAACTGAAAAGTGAAATATACCGAAAAATTATTTGAAATGCTGTAAGCGGTGTTGGCTTGGTGCGTTTATGACAGTAAGTCCCCGGAAAGGCAAGTATATTCGGAGGTTCGATTCCTCCTGACACATGCAAGATGCACGCTTTCAAATTTTTTTCGGTCTTAAAAATATTTTACCATCTAAATAATATTATTTTTCATATTTCACTAATTTAAAAATAATTATACAAAACCGGAAAGGCCATCTACTTTCCTCAGAAATTATAATACCGGTAACACCAAAAAATTATTAATTAATCTGGCCTAAAACCTCAACAACATCTTGAAAATATACAGAATTGGTAAATTTACCATCTAAGATTGTCGATTCACGAAAGTGTTTGCAATCAGACCCAATAGAGGTCACTTTAAGTCCTAATTTCCATTCAAATAAAACATCTAAAACTGAAAAGTGAAATATACCGAAAAATTATTTGAAATGCTGTAAGCGGTGTTGGCTTGGTGCGTTTATGACAGTAAGTCCCCGGAAAGGCAAGTATATTCGGAGGTTCGATTCCTCCTGACACATGCAAGATGCACGCTTTCAAATTTTTTTCGGTCTTAAAAATATTTTACCATCTAAATAATATTATTTTTCATATTTCACTAATTTAAAAATAATTATACAAAACCGGAAAGGCCATCTACTTTCCTCAGAAATTATAATACCGGTAACACCAAAAAATTATTAATTAATCTGGCCTAAAACCTCAACAACATCTTGAAAATATACAGAATTGGTAAATTTACCATCTAAGATTGTCGATTCACGAAAGTGTTTGCAATCAGACCCAATAGAGGTCACTTTAAGTCCTAATTTCCATTCAAATAAAACATCTAAAACTGAAAAGTGAAATATACCGAAAAATTATTTGAAATGCTGTAAGCGGTGTTGGCTTGGTGCGTTTATGACAGTAAGTCCCCGGAAAGGCAAGTATATTCGGAGGTTCGATTCCTCCTGACACATGCAAGATGCACGCTTTCAAATTTTTTTCGGTCTTAAAAATATTTTACCATCTAAATAATATTATTTTTCATATTTCACTAATTTAAAAATAATTATACAAAACCGGAAAGGCCATCTACTTTCCTCAGAAATTATAATACCGGTAACACCAAAAAATTATTAATTAATCTGGCCTAAAACCTCAACAACATCTTGAAAATATACAGAATTGGTAAATTTACCATCTAAGATTGTCGATTCACGAAAGTGTTTGCAATCAGACCCAATAGAGGTCACTTTAAGTCCTAATTTCCATTCAAATAAAACATCTAAAACTGAAAAGTGAAATATACCGAAAAATTATTTGAAATGCTGTAAGCGGTGTTGGCTTGGTGCGTTTATGACAGTAAGTCCCCGGAAAGGCAAGTATATTCGGAGGTTCGATTCCTCCTGACACATGCAAGATGCACGCTTTCAAATTTTTTTCGGTCTTAAAAATATTTTACCATCTAAATAATATTATTTTTCATATTTCACTAATTTAAAAATAATTATACAAATCCGGAAAGGCCATCTACTTTCCTCAGAAATTATAATACCGGTAACACCAAAAAATTATTAATTAATCTGGCCTAAAACCTCAACAACATCTTGAAAATATACAGAATTGGTAAATTTACCATCTAAGATTGTCGATTCACGAAAGTGTTTGCAATCAGACCCAATAGAGGTCACTTTAAGTCCTAATTTCCATTCAAATAAAACATCTAAAACTGAAAAGTGAAATATACCGAAAAATTATTTGAAATGCTGTAAGCGGTGTTGGCTTGGTGCGTTTATGACAGTAAGTCCCCGGAAAGGCAAGTATATTCGGAGGTTCGATTCCTCCTGACACATGCAAGATGCACGCTTTCAAATTTTTTTCGGTCTTAAAAATATTTTACCATCTAAATAATATTATTTTTCATATTTCACTAATTTAAAAATAATTATACAAAACCGGAAAGGCCATCTACTTTCCTCAGAAATTATAATACCGGTAACACCAAAAAATTATTAATTAATCTGGCCTAAAACCTCAACAACATCTTGAAAATATACAGAATTGGTAAATTTACCATCTAAGATTGTCGATTCACGAAAGTGTTTGCAATCAGACCCAATAGAGGTCACTTTAAGTCCTAATTTCCATTCAAATAAAACATCTAAAACTGAAAAGTGAAATATACCGAAAAATTATTTGAAATGCTGTAAGCGGTGTTGGCTTGGTGCGTTTATGACAGTAAGTCCCCGGAAAGGCAAGTATATTCGGAGGTTCGATTCCTCCTGACACATGCAAGATGCACGCTTTCAAATTTTTTTCGGTCTTAAAAATATTTTACCATCTAAATAATATTATTTTTCATATTTCACTAATTTAAAAATAATTATACAAAACCGGAAAGGCCATCTACTTTCCTCAGAAATTATAATACCGGTAACACCAAAAAATTATTAATTAATCTGGCCTAAAACCTCAACAACATCTTGAAAATATACAGAATTGGTAAATTTACCATCTAAGATTGTCGATTCACGAAAGTGTTTGCAATCAGACCCAATAGAGGTCACTTTAAGTCCTAATTTCCATTCAAATAAAACATCTAAAACTGAAAAGTGAAATATACCGAAAAATTATTTGAAATGCTGTAAGCGGTGTTGGCTTGGTGCGTTTATGACAGTAAGTCCCCGGAAAGGCAAGTATATTCGGAGGTTCGATTCCTCCTGACACATGCAAGATGCACGCTTTCAAATTTTTTTCGGTCTTAAAAATATTTTACCATCTAAATAATATTATTTTTCATATTTCACTAATTTAAAAATAATTATACAAAACCGGAAAGGCCATCTACTTTCCTCAGAAATTATAATACCGGTAACACCAAAAAATTATTAATTAATCTGGCCTAAAACCTCAACAACATCTTGAAAATATACAGAATTGGTATATTTAACATCTAAGATTGTCGATTCACGAAAGTGTTTGCAATCAGACCCAATAGAGGTCACTTTAAGTCCTAATTTCCATTCAAATAAAACATCTAAAACTGAAAAGTGAAATATACCGAAAAATTATTTAAATGCTGTAAGCGGTGTTGGCTTGGTGCGTTTATGACAGTAAGTCCCCGGAAAGGCAAGTATATTCGGAGGTTCGATTCCTCCTGACACATGCAAGATGCACGCTTTCAAATTTTTTTCGGTCTTAAAAATATTTTACCATCTAAATAATATTATTTTTCATATTTCACTAATTTAAAAATAATTATACAAATCCGGAAAGGCCATCTACTTTCCTCAGAAATTATAATACCGGTAACACCAAAAAATTATTAATTAATCTGGCCTAAAACCTCAACAACATCTTGAAAATATACAGAATTGGTAAATTTACCATCTAAGATTGTCGATTCACGAAAGTGTTTGCAATCAGACCCAATAGAGGTCACTTTAAGTCCTAATTTCCATTCAAATAAAACATCTAAAACTGAAAAGTGAAATATACCGAAAAATTATTTGAAATGCTGTAAGCGGTGTTGGCTTGGTGCGTTTATGACAGTAAGTCCCCGGAAAGGCAAGTATATTCGGAGGTTCGATTCCTCCTGACACATGCAAGATGCACGCTTTCAAATTTTTTTCGGTCTTAAAAATATTTTACCATCTAAATAATATTATTTTTCATATTTCACTAATTTAAAAATAATTATACAAAACCGGAAAGGCCATCTACTTTCCTCAGAAATTATAATACCGGTAACACCAAAAAATTATTAATTAATCTGGCCTAAAACCTCAACAACATCTTGAAAATATACAGAATTGGTAAATTTACCATCTAAGATTGTCGATTCACGAAAGTGTTTGCAATCAGACCCAATAGAGGTCACTTTAAGTCCTAATTTCCATTCAAATAAAACATCTAAAACTGAAAAGTGAAATATACCGAAAAATTATTTGAAATGCTGTAAGCGGTGTTGGCTTGGTGCGTTTATGACAGTAAGTCCCCGGAAAGGCAAGTATATTCGGAGGTTCGATTCCTCCTGACACATGCAAGATGCACGCTTTCAAATTTTTTTCGGTCTTAAAAATATTTTACCATCTAAATAATATTATTTTTCATATTTCACTAATTTAAAAATAATTATACAAATCCGGAAAGGCCATCTACTTTCCTCAGAAATTATAATACCGGTAACACCAAAAAATTATTAATTAATCTGGCCTAAAACCTCAACAACATCTTGAAAATATACAGAATTGGTAAATTTACCATCTAAGATTGTCGATTCACGAAAGTGTTTGCAATCAGACCCAATAGAGGTCACTTTAAGTCCTAATTTCCATTCAAATAAAACATCTAAAACTGAAAAGTGAAATATACCGAAAAATTATTTGAAATGCTGTAAGCGGTGTTGGCTTGGTGCGTTTATGACAGTAAGTCCCCGGAAAGGCAAGTATATTCGGAGGTTCGATTCCTCCTGACACATGCAAGATGCACGCTTTCAAATTTTTTTCGGTCTTAAAAATATTTTACCATCTAAATAATATTATTTTTCATATTTCACTAATTTAAAAATAATTATACAAAACCGGAAAGGCCATCTACTTTCCTCAGAAATTATAATACCGGTAACACCAAAAAATTATTAATTAATCTGGCCTAAAACCTCAACAACATCTTGAAAATATACAGAATTGGTAAATTTACCATCTAAGATTGTCGATTCACGAAAGTGTTTGCAATCAGACCCAATAGAGGTCACTTTAAGTCCTAATTTCCATTCAAATAAAACATCTAAAACTGAAAAGTGAAATATACCGAAAAATTATTTGAAATGCTGTAAGCGGTGTTGGCTTGGTGCGTTTATGACAGTAAGTCCCCGGAAAGGCAAGTATATTCGGAGGTTCGATTCCTCCTGACACATGCAAGATGCACGCTTTCAAATTTTTTTCGGTCTTAAAAATATTTTACCATCTAAATAATATTATTTTTCATATTTCACTAATTTAAAAATAATTATACAAAACCGGAAAGGCCATCTACTTTCCTCAGAAATTATAATACCGGTAACACCAAAAAATTATTAATTAATCTGGCCTAAAACCTCAACAACATCTTGAAAATATACAGAATTGGTAAATTTACCATCTAAGATTGTCGATTCACGAAAGTGTTTGCAATCAGACCCAATAGAGGTCACTTTAAGTCCTAATTTCCATTCAAATAAAACATCTAAAACTGAAAAGTGAAATATACCGAAAAATTATTTGAAATGCTGTAAGCGGTGTTGGCTTGGTGCGTTTATGACAGTAAGTCCCCGGAAAGGCAAGTATATTCGGAGGTTCGATTCCTCCTGACACATGCAAGATGCACGCTTTCAAATTTTTTTCGGTCTTAAAAATATTTTACCATCTAAATAATATTATTTTTCATATTTCACTAATTTAAAAATAATTATACAAAACCGGAAAGGCCATCTACTTTCCTCAGAAATTATAATACCGGTAACACCAAAAAATTATTAATTAATCTGGCCTAAAACCTCAACAACATCTTGAAAATATACAGAATTGGTAAATTTACCATCTAAGATTGTCGATTCACGAAAGTGTTTGCAATCAGACCCAATAGAGGTCACTTTAAGTCCTAATTTCCATTCAAATAAAACATCTAAAACTGAAAAGTGAAATATACCGAAAAATTATTTGAAATGCTGTAAGCGGTGTTGGCTTGGTGCGTTTATGACAGTAAGTCCCCGGAAAGGCAAGTATATTCGGAGGTTCGATTCCTCCTGACACATGCAAGATGCACGCTTTCAAATTTTTTTCGGTCTTAAAAATATTTTACCATCTAAATAATATTATTTTTCATATTTCACTAATTTAAAAATAATTATACAAAACCGGAAAGGCCATCTACTTTCCTCAGAAATTATAATACCGGTAACACCAAAAAATTATTAATTAATCTGGCCTAAAACCTCAACAACATCTTGAAAATATACAGAATTGGTATATTTAACATCTAAGATTGTCGATTCACGAAAGTGTTTGCAATCAGACCCAATAGAGGTCACTTTAAGTCCTAATTTCCATTCAAATAAAACATCTAAAACTGAAAAGTGAAATATACCGAAAAATTATTTGAAATGCTGTAAGCGGTGTTGGCTTGGTGCGTTTATGACAGTAAGTCCCCGGAAAGGCAAGTATATTCGGAGGTTCGATTCCTCCTGACACATGCAAGATGCACGCTTTCAAATTTTTTTCGGTCTTAAAAATATTTTACCATCTAAATAATATTATTTTTCATATTTCACTAATTTAAAAATAATTATACAAATCCGGAAAGGCCATCTACTTTCCTCAGAAATTATAATACCGGTAACACCAAAAAATTATTAATTAATCTGGCCTAAAACCTCAACAACATCTTGAAAATATACAGAATTGGTAAATTTACCATCTAAGATTGTCGATTCACGAAAGTGTTTGCAATCAGACCCAATAGAGGTCACTTTAAGTCCTAATTTCCATTCAAATAAAACATCTAAAACTGAAAAGTGAAATATACCGAAAAATTATTTGAAATGCTGTAAGCGGTGTTGGCTTGGTGCGTTTATGACAGTAAGTCCCCGGAAAGGCAAGTATATTCGGAGGTTCGATTCCTCCTGACACATGCAAGATGCACGCTTTCAAATTTTTTTCGGTCTTAAAAATATTTTACCATCTAAATAATATTATTTTTCATATTTCACTAATTTAAAAATAATTATACAAAACCGGAAAGGCCATCTACTTTCCTCAGAAATTATAATACCGGTAACACCAAAAAATTATTAATTAATCTGGCCTAAAACCTCAACAACATCTTGAAAATATACAGAATTGGTAAATTTACCATCTAAGATTGTCGATTCACGAAAGTGTTTGCAATCAGACCCAATAGAGGTCACTTTAAGTCCTAATTTCCATTCAAATAAAACATCTAAAACTGAAAAGTGAAATATACCGAAAAATTATTTGAAATGCTGTAAGCGGTGTTGGCTTGGTGCGTTTATGACAGTAAGTCCCCGGAAAGGCAAGTATATTCGGAGGTTCGATTCCTCCTGACACATGCAAGATGCACGCTTTCAAATTTTTTTCGGTCTTAAAAATATTTTACCATCTAAATAATATTATTTTTCATATTTCACTAATTTAAAAATAATTATACAAAACCGGAAAGGCCATCTACTTTCCTCAGAAATTATAATACCGGTAACAACAAAAAATTATTAATTAATCTGGCCTAAAACCTCAACAACATCTTGAAAATATACAGAATTGGTATATTTAACATCTAAGATTGTCGATTCACGAAAGTGTTTGCAATCAGACCCAATAGAGGTCACTTTAAGTCCTAATTTCCATTCAAATAAAACATCTAAAACTGAAAAGTGAAATATACCGAAAAATTATTTGAAATGCTGTAAGCGGTGTTGGCTTGGTGCGTTTATGACAGTAAGTCCCCGGAAAGGCAAGTATATTCGGAGGTTCGATTCCTCCTGACACATGCAAGATGCACGCTTTCAAATTTTTTTCGGTCTTAAAAATATTTTACCATCTAAATAATATTATTTTTCATATTTCACTAATTTAAAAATAATTATACAAAACCGGAAAGGCCATCTACTTTCCTCAGAAATTATAATACCGGTAACACCAAAAAATTATTAATTAATCTGGCCTAAAACCTCAACAACATCTTGAAAATATACAGAATTGGTAAATTTACCATCTAAGATTGTCGATTCACGAAAGTGTTTGCAATCAGACCCAATAGAGGTCACTTTAAGTCCTAATTTCCATTCAAATAAAACATCTAAAACTGAAAAGTGAAATATACCGAAAAATTATTTGAAATGCTGTAAGCGGTGTTGGCTTGGTGCGTTTATGACAGTAAGTCCCCGGAAAGGCAAGTATATTCGGAGGTTCGATTCCTCCTGACACATGCAAGATGCACGCTTTCAAATTTTTTTCGGTCTTAAAAATATTTTACCATCTAAATAATATTATTTTTCATATTTCACTAATTTAAAAATAATTATACAAAACCGGAAAGGCCATCTACTTTCCTCAGAAATTATAATACCGGTAACACCAAAAAATTATTAATTAATCTGGCCTAAAACCTCAACAACATCTTGAAAATATACAGAATTGGTAAATTTACCATCTAAGATTGTCGATTCACGAAAGTGTTTGCAATCAGACCCAATAGAGGTCACTTTAAGTCCTAATTTCCATTCAAATAAAACATCTAAAACTGAAAAGTGAAATATACCGAAAAATTATTTGAAATGCTGTAAGCGGTGTTGGCTTGGTGCGTTTATGACAGTAAGTCCCCGGAAAGGCAAGTATATTCGGAGGTTCGATTCCTCCTGACACATGCAAGATGCACGCTTTCAAATTTTTTTCGGTCTTAAAAATATTTTACCATCTAAATAATATTATTTTTCATATTTCACTAATTTAAAAATAATTATACAATACCGGAAAGGCCATCTACTTTCCTCAGAAATTATAATACCGGTAACAACAAAAAATTATTAATTAATCTGGCCTAAAACCTCAACAACATCTTGAAAATATACAGAATTGGTATATTTAACATCTAAGATTGTCGATTCACGAAAGTGTTTGCAATC
The DNA here is from genome assembly GCA_030998225.1 of Diplolepis rosae. Taxonomy (NCBI): domain Eukaryota; kingdom Metazoa; phylum Arthropoda; class Insecta; order Hymenoptera; family Diplolepididae; genus Diplolepis; species Diplolepis rosae. The sequence goes on along the minus strand of JAPYXD010000215.1, from coordinate 157,916 downwards.
AGACCCAATAGAGGTCACTTTAAGTCCTAATTTCCATTCAAATAAAACATCTAAAACTGAAAAGTGAAATATACCGAAAAATTATTTGAAATGCTGTAAGCGGTGTTGGCTTGGTGCGTTTATGACAGTAAGTCCCCGGAAAGGCAAGTATATTCGGAGGTTCGATTCCTCCTGACACATGCAAGATGCACGCTTTCAAATTTTTTTCGGTCTTAAAAATATTTTACCATCTAAATAATATTATTTTTCATATTTCACTAATTTAAAAATAATTATACAATACCGGAAAGGCCATCTACTTTCCTCAGAAATTATAATACCGGTAACACCAAAAAATTATTAATTAATCTGGCCTAAAACCTCAACAACATCTTGAAAATATACAGAATTGGTATATTTAACATCTAAGATTGTCGATTCACGAAAGTGTTTGCAATCAGACCCAATAGAGGTCACTTTAAGTCCTAATTTCCATTCAAATAAAACATCTAAAACTGAAAAGTGAAATATACCGAAAAATTATTTGAAATGCTGTAAGCGGTGTTGGCTTGGTGCGTTTATGACAGTAAGTCCCCGGAAAGGCAAGTATATTCGTAGGTTCGATTCCTCCTGACACATGCAAGATGAACGCTTTCAAATTTTTTTCGGTCTTAAAAATATTTTACCATCTAAATAATATTATTTTTCATATTTCACTAATTTAAAAATAATTATACAAATCCGGAAAGGCCATCTACTTTCCTCAGAAATTATAATACCGGTAACACCAAAAAATTATTAATTAATCTGGCCTAAAACCTCAACAACGTCTTGAAAATATACAGAATTGGTATATTTAACATCTAAGATTGTCGATTCACGAAAGTGTTTGCAATCAGACCCAATAGAGGTCACTTTAAGTCCTAATTTCCATTCAAATAAAACATCTAAAACTGAAAAGTGAAATATACCGAAAAATGATTTGAAATGCTGTAAGCGGTGTTGGCTTGGTGCGTTTATGACAGTAAGTCCCCGGAAAGGCAAGTATATTCGGAGGTTCGATTCCTCCTGACACATGCAAGATGCACGCTTTCAAATTTTTTTCGGTCTTAAAAATATTTTACCATCTAAATAATATTATTTTTCATATTTCACTAATTTAAAAATAATTATACAATACCGGAAAGGCCATCTACTTTCCTCAGAAATTATAATACCGCTAACACCAAACAATTATTAATTAATCTGGCCTAAAACCTCAACAACATCTTGAAAATATACAGAATTGGTAAATTTACCATCTAAGATTGTCGATTCACGAAAGTGTTTGCAATCAGACCCAATAGAGGTCACTTTAAGTCCTAATTTCCATTCAAATAAAACATCTAAAACTGAAAAGTGAAATATACCGAAAAATTATTTGAAATGCTGTAAGCGGTGTTGGCTTGGTGCGTTTATGACAGTAAGTCCCCGGAAAGGCAAGTATATTCGGAGGTTCGATTCCTCCTGACACATGCAAGATGCACGCTTTCAAATTTTTTTCGGTCTTAAAAATATTTTACCATCTAAATAATATTATTTTTCATATTTCACTAATTTAAAAATAATTATACAATACCGGAAAGGCCATCTACTTTCCTCAGAAATTATAATACCGGTAACAACAAAAAATTATTAATTAATCTGGCCTAAAACCTCAACAACATCTTGAAAATATACAGAATTGGTATATTTAACATCTAAGATTGTCGATTCACGAAAGTGTTTGCAATCAGACCCAATAGAGGTCACTTTAAGTCCTAATTTCCATTCAAATAAAACATCTAAAACTGAAAAGTGAAATATACCGAAAAATTATTTGAAATGCTGTAAGCGGTGTTGGCTTGGTGCTTTTATGACAGTAAGTCCCCGGAAAGGCAAGTATATTCGTAGGTTCGATTCCTCCTGACACATGCAAGATGCACGCTTTCAAATTTTTTTCGGTCTTAAAAATATTTTACCATCTAAATAATATTATTTTTCATATTTCACTAATTTAAAAATAATTATACAAATCCGGAAAGGCCATCTACTTTCCTCAGAAATTATACTACCGGTAACACCAAAAAATTATTAATTAATCTGGCCTAAAACCTCAACAACGTCTTGAAAATATACAGAATTGGTAAATTTACCATCTAAGATTGTCAATTCACGAAAGTGTTTGCAATCAGACCCAATAGAGGTCACTTTAAGTCCTAATTTCCATTCAAATAAAATATCTAAAACTGAAAAGTGAAATATACCGAAAAATTATTTGAAATGCTGTAAGCGGTGTTGGCTTGGTGCGTTTATGACAGTAAGTCCCCGGAAAGGCAAGTATATTCGGAGGTTCGATTCCTCCTGACACATGCAAGATGCACGCTTTCAAATTTTTTTCGGTCTTAAAAATATTTTACCATCTAAATAATATTATTTTTCATATTTCACTAATTGAAAAATAATTATACAATACCGGAAAGGCCATCTACTTTCCTCAGAAATTATAATACCGGTAACAAAAAAAAATTATTAATTAATCTGGCCTAAAACCTCAACTACATCTTGAAAATATACAGAATTGGTATATTTAACATCTAAGATTGTCCATTCACGAAAGTGTTTGCAATCAGACCCAATAGAGGTCACTTTAAGTCCTAATTTCCATTCAAATAAAACATCTAAAACTGAAAAGTGAAATATACCGAAAAATTATTTGAAATGCTGTAAGCGGTGTTGGCTTGGTGCGTTTATGACAGTAAGTCCCCGGAAAGGCAAGTATATTCGGAGGTTCGATTCCTCCTGACACATGCAAGATGCACGCTTTCAAATTTTTTTCGGTCTTAAAAATATTTTACCATCTAAATAATATTATTTTTCATATTTCACTAATTTAAAAATAATTATACAAATCCGGAAAGGCCATCTACTTTCCTCAGAAATTATAATACCGGTAACACCAAAAAATTATTAATTAATCTGGCCTAAAACCTCAACAACATCTTGAAAATATACAGAATTGGTATATTTAACATCTAAGATTGTCGATTCACGAAAGTGTTTGCAATCAGACCCAATAGAGGTCACTTTAAGTCCTAATTTCCATTCAAATAAAACATCTAAAACTGAAAAGTGAAATATACCGAAAAATTATTTGAAATGCTGTAAGCGGTGTTGGCTTGGTGCTTTTATGACAGTAAGTCCCCGGAAAGGCAAGTATATTCGTAGGTTCGATTCCTCCTGACACATGCAAGATGAACGCTTTCAAATTTTTTTCGGTCTTAAAAATATTTTACCATCTAAATAATATTATTTTTCATATTTCACTAATTTAAAAATAATTATACAAATCCGGAAAGGCCATCTACTTTCCTCAGAAATTATAATACCGGTAACACCAAAAAATTATTAATTAATCTGGCCTAAAACCTCAACAACGTCTTGAAAATATACAGAATTGGTAAATTTACCATCTAAGATTGTCGATTCACGAAAGTGTTTGCAATCAGACCCAATAGAGGTCACTTTAAGTCCTAATTTCCATTCAAATAAAACATCTAAAACTGAAAAGTGAAATATACCGAAAAATTATTTGAAATGCTGTAAGCGGTGTTGGCTTGGTGCGTTTATGACAGTAAGTCCCCGGAAAGGCAAGTATATTCGGAGGTTCGATTCCTCCTGACACATGCAAGATGCACGCTTTCAAATTTTTTTCGGTCTTAAAAATATTTTACCATCTAAATAATATTATTTTTCATATTTCACTAATTTAAAAATAATTATACAAATCCGGAAAGGCCATCTACTTTCCTCAGAAATTATAATACCGGTAACAACAAAAAATTATTAATTAATCTGGCCTAAAACCTCAACAACATCTTGAAAATATACAGAATTGGTAAATTTACCATCTAAGATTGTCGATTCACGAAAGTGTTTGCAATCAGACCCAATAGAGGTCACTTTAAGTCCTAATTTCCATTCAAATAAAACATCTAAAACTGAAAAGTGAAATATACCGAAAAATTATTTGAAATGCTGTAAGCGGTGTTGGCTTGGTGCGTTTATGACAGTAAGTCCCCGGAAAGGCAAGTATATTCGTAGGTTCGATTCCTCCTGACACATGCAAGATGCACGCTTTCAAATTTTTTTCGGTCTTAAAAATATTTTACCATCTAAATAATATTATTTTTCATATTTCACTAATTTAAAAATAATTATACAAATCCGGAAAGGCCATCTACTTTCCTCAGAAATTATAATACCGGTAACACCAAAAAATTATTAATTAATCTGGCCTAAAACCTCAACAACATCTTGAAAATATACAGAATTGGTATATTTAACATCTAAGATTGTCGATTCACGAAAGTGTTTGCAATCAGACCCAATAGAGGTCACTTTAAGTCCTAATTTCCATTCAAATAAAACATCTAAAACTGAAAAGTGAAATATACCGAAAAATTATTTGAAATGCTGTAAGCGGTGTTGGCTTGGTGCGTTTATGACAGTAAGTCCCCGGAAAGGCAAGTATATTCGGAGGTTCGATTCCTCCTGACACATGCAAGATGCACGCTTTCAAATTTTTTTCGGTCTTAAAAATATTTTACCATCTAAATAATATTATTTTTCATATTTCACTAATTTAAAAATAATTATACAATACCGGAAAGGCCATCTACTTTCCTCAGAAATTATAATACCGCTAACACCAAACAATTATTAATTAATCTGGCCTAAAACCTCAACAACATCTTGAAAATATACAGAATTGGTAAATTTACCATCTAAGATTGTCGATTCACGAAAGTGTTTGCAATCAGACCCAATAGAGGTCACTTTAAGTCCTAATTTCCATTCAAATAAAACATCTAAAACTGAAAAGTGAAATATACCGAAAAATTATTTGAAATGCTGTAAGCGGTGTTGGCTTGGTGCGTTTATGACAGTAAGTCCCCGGAAAGGCAAGTATATTCGGAGGTTCGATTCCTCCTGACACATGCAAGATGCACGCTTTCAAATTTTTTTCGGTCTTAAAAATATTTTACCATCTAAATAATATTATTTTTCATATTTCACTAATTTAAAAATAATTATACAATACCGGAAAGGCCATCTACTTTCCTCAGAAATTATAATACCGGTAACAACAAAAAATTATTAATTAATCTGGCCTAAAACCTCAACAACATCTTGAAAATATACAGAATTGGTATATTTAACATCTAAGATTGTCGATTCACGAAAGTGTTTGCAATCAGACCCAATAGAGGTCACTTTAAGTCCTAATTTCCATTCAAATAAAACATCTAAAACTGAAAAGTGAAATATACCGAAAAATTATTTGAAATGCTGTAAGCGGTGTTGGCTTGGTGCGTTTATGACAGTAAGTCCCCGGAAAGGCAAGTATATTCGTAGGTTCGATTCCTCCTGACACATGCAAGATGCACGCTTTCAAATTTTTTTCGGTCTTAAAAATATTTTACCATCTAAATAATATTATTTTTCATATTTCACTAATTTAAAAATAATTATACAAATCCGGAAAGGCCATCTACTTTCCTCAGAAATTATACTACCGGTAACACCAAAAAATTATTAATTAATCTGGCCTAAAACCTCAACAACGTCTTGAAAATATACAGAATTGGTAAATTTACCATCTAAGATTGTCGATTCACGAAAGTGTTTGCAATCAGACCCAATAGAGGTCACTTTAAGTCCTAATTTCCATTCAAATAAAACATCTAAAACTGAAAAGTGAAATATACCGAAAAATTATTTGAAATGCTGTAAGCGGTGTTGGCTTGGTGCGTTTATGACAGTAAGTCCCCGGAAAGGCAAGTATATTCGGAGGTTCGATTCCTCCTGACACATGCAAGATGCACGCTTTCAAATTTTTTTCGGTCTTAAAAATATTTTACCATCTAAATAATATTATTTTTCATATTTCACTAATTTAAAAATAATTATACAATACCGGAAAGGCCATCTACTTTCCTCAGAAATTATAATACCGGTAACAAAAAAAAATTATTAATTAATCTGGCCTAAAACCTCAACTACATCTTGAAAATATACAGAATTGGTATATTTAACATCTAAGATTGTCCATTCACGAAAGTGTTTGCAATCAGACCCAATAGAGGTCACTTTAAGTCCTAATTTCCATTCAAATAAAATATCTAAAACTGAAAAGTGAAATATACCGAAAAATGACTTGAAATGCTGTAAGCGGTGTTGGCTTGGTGCGTTTATGACAGTAAGTCCCCGGAAAGGCAAGTATATTCGGAGGTTCGATTCCTCCTGACACATGCAAGATGCACGCTTTCAAATTTTTTTCGGTCTTAAAAATATTTTACCATCTAAATAATATTATTTTTCATATTTCACTAATTTAAAAATAATTATACAAAACCAGAAAGGCCATCTACTTTCCTCAGAAATTATAATACCGGTAACACCAAAAAATTATTAATTAATCTTGCCTAAAACCTCAACAACATCTTGAAAATATACAGAATTGGTATATTTAACATCTAAGATTGTCGATTCACGAAAGTGTTTGCAATCAGACCCAATAGAGGTCACTTTAAGTCCTAATTTCCATTCAAATAAAACATCTAAAACTGAAAAGTGAAATATACCGAAAAATTATTTGAAATGCTGTAAGCGGTGTTGGCTTGGTGCTTTTATGACAGTAAGTCCCCGGAAAGGCAAGTATATTCGTAGGTTCGATTCCTCCTGACACATGCAAGATGAACGCTTTCAAATTTTTTTCGGTCTTAAAAATATTTTACCATCTAAATAATATTATTTTTCATATTTCACTAATTTAAAAATAATTATACAAATCCGGAAAGGCCATCTACTTTCCTCAGAAATTATAATACCGGTAACACCAAAAAATTATTAATTAATCTGGCCTAAAACCTCAACAACGTCTTGAAAATATACAGAATTGGTAAATTTACCATCTAAGATTGTCGATTCACGAAAGTGTTTGCAATCAGACCCAATAGAGGTCACTTTAAGTCCTAATTTCCATTCAAATAAAACATCTAAAACTGAAAAGTGAAATATACCGAAAAATTATTTGAAATGCTGTAAGCGGTGTTGGCTTGGTGCGTTTATGACAGTAAGTCCCCGGAAAGGCAAGTATATTCGGAGGTTCGATTCCTCCTGACACATGCAAGATGCACGCTTTCAAATTTTTTTCGGTCTTAAAAATATTTTACCATCTAAATAATATTATTTTTCATATTTCACTAATTTAAAAATAATTATACAATACCGGAAAGGCCATTTACTTTCCTCAGAAATTATAATACCGCTAACACCAAACAATTATTAATTAATCTGGCCTAAAACCTCAACAACATCTTGAAAATATACAGAATTGGTAAATTTACCATCTAAGATTGTCGATTCACGAAAGTGTTTGCAATCAGACCCAATAGAGGTCACTTTAAGTCCTAATTTCCATTCAAATAAAACATCTAAAACTGAAAAGTGAAATATACCGAAAAATTATTTGAAATGCTGTAAGCGGTGTTGGCTTGGTGCGTTTATGACAGTAAGTCCCCGGAAAGGCAAGTATATTCGGAGGTTCGATTCCTCCTGACACATGCAAGATGCACGCTTTCAAATTTTTTTCGGTCTTAAAAATATTTTACCATCTAAATAATATTATTTTTCATATTTCACTAATTTAAAAATAATTATACAATACCGGAAAGGCAATCTACTTTCCTCAGAAATTATAATACCGGTAACAACAAAAAATTATTAATTAATCTGGCCTAAAACCTCAACTACATCTTGAAAATATACAGAATTGGTATATTTAACATCTGAGATTGTCGATTCACGAAAGTGTTTGCAATCAGACCCAATAGAGGTCACTTTAAGTCCTAATTTCCATTCAATTAAAACATCTAAAACTGAAAAGTGAAATATACCGAAAAATTATTTGAAATGCTGTAAGCGGTGTTGGCTTGGTGCTTTTATGACAGTAAGTCCCCGGAAAGGCAAGTATATTCGTAGGTTCGATTCCTCCTGACACATGCAAGATGCACGCTTTCAAATTTTTTTCGGTCTTAAAAATATTTTACCATCTAAATAATATTATTTTTCATATTTCACTAATTTAAAAATAATTATACAAATCCGGAAAGGCCATCTACTTTCCTCAGAAATTATACTACCGGTAACACCAAAAAATTATTAATTAATCTGGCCTAAAACCTCAACAACGTCTTGAAAATATACAGAATTGGTAAATTTACCATCTAAGATTGTCAATTCACGAAAGTGTTTGCAATCAGACCCAATAGAGGTCACTTTAAGTCCTAATTTCCATTCAAATAAAATATCTAAAACTGAAAAGTGAAATATACCGAAAAATTATTTGAAATGCTGTAAGCGGTGTTGGCTTGGTGCGTTTATGACAGTAAGTCCCCGGAAAGGCAAGTATATTCGGAGGTTCGATTCCTCCTGACACATGCAAGATGCACGCTTTCAAATTTTTTTCGGTCTTAAAAATATTTTACCATCTATATAATATTATTTTTCATATTTCACTAATTTAAAAATAATTATTCAAAACCGGAAAGGCCATCTACTTTCCTCAGAAATTATAATACCGGTATCAACAAAAAATTATTAATTAATCTGGCCTAAAACCTCAACAACATCTTGATAATATACAGAATTGGTATATTTAACATCTAAGATTGTCGATTCACGAAAGTGTTTGCAATCAGACCCAATAGAGGTCACTTTAAGTCCTAATTTCCATTCAAATAAAACATCTAAAACTGAAAAGTGAAATATACCGAAAAATTATTTGAAATGCTGTAAGCGGTGTTGGCTTGGTGCGTTTATGACAGTAAGTCCCCGGAAAGGCAAGTATATTCGGAGGTTCGATTCCTCCTGACACATGCAAGATGCACGCTTTCAAATTTTTTTCGGTCTTAAAAATATTTTACCATCTAAATAATATTATTTTTCATATTTCACTAATTTAAAAATAATTATACAATACCGGAAAGGCCATTTACTTTCCTCAGAAATTATAATACCGCTAACACCAAACAATTATTAATTAATCTGGCCTAAAACCTCAACAACATCTTGAAAATATACAGAATTGGTAAATTTACCATCTAAGATTGTCGATTCACGAAAGTGTTTGCAAGCATACCCAATAGAGGTCACTTTAAGTCCTAATTTCCATTCAAATAAAACATCTAAAACTGAAAAGTGAAATATACCGAAAAATTATTTGAAATGCTGTAAGCGGTGTTGGCTTGGTGCGTTTATGACAGTAAGTCCCCGGAAAGGCAAGTATATTCGGAGGTTCGATTCCTCCTGACACATGCAAGATGCACGCTTTCAAATTTTTTTCGGTCTTAAAAATATTTTACCATCTAAATAATATTATTTTTCATATTTCACTAATTTAAAAATAATTATACAATACCGGAAAGGCCATCTACTTTCCTCAGAAATTATAATACCGGTAACAACAAAAAATTATTAATTAATCTGGCCTAAAACCTCAACTACATCTTGAAAATATACAGAATTGGTATATTTAACATCTAAGATTGTCGATTCACGAAAGTGTTTGCAATCAGACCCAATAGAGGTCACTTTAAGTCCTAATTTCCATTCAAATAAAACATCTAAAACTGAAAAGTGAAATATACCGAAAAATTATTTGAAATGCTGTAAGCGGTGTTGGCTTGGTGCTTTTATGACAGTAAGTCCCCGGAAAGGCAAGTATATTCGTAGGTTCGATTCCTCCTGACACATGCAAGATGCACGCTTTCAAATTTTTTTCGGTCTTAAAAATATTTTACCATCTAAATAATATTATTTTTCATATTTCACTAATTTAAAAATAATTATACAAATCCGGAAAGGCCATCTACTTTCCTCAGAAATTATAATACCGGTAACACCAAAAAATTATTAATTAATCTGGCCTAAAACCTCAACAACGTCTTGAAAATATACAGAATTGGTAAATTTACCATCTAAGATTGTCGATTCACGAAAGTGTTTGCAATCAGACCCAATAGAGGTCACTTTAAGTCCTAATTTCCATTCAAATAAAACATCTAAAACTGAAAAGTGAAATATACCGAAAAATTATTTGAAATGCTGTAAGCGGTGTTGGCTTGGTGCGTTTATGACAGTAAGTCCCCGGAAAGGCAAGTATATTCGGAGGTTCGATTCCTCCTGACACATGCAAGATGCACGCTTTCAAATTTTTTTCGGTCTTAAAAATATTTTACCATCTAAATAATATTATTTTTCATATTTCACTAATTTAAAAATAATTATACAAAACCGGAAAGGCCATCTACTTTCCTCAGAAATTATAATACCGGTAACAACAAAAAATTATTAATTAATCTGGCCTAAAACCTCAACAACATCTTGAAAATATACAGAATTGGTATATTTAACATCTAAGATTGTCGATTCACGAAAGTGTTTGCAATCAGACCCAATAGAGGTCACTTTAAGTCCTAATTTCCATTCAAATAAAACATCTAAAACTGAAAAGTGAAATATACCGAAAAATTATTTGAAATGCTGTAAGCGGTGTTGGCTTGGTGCGTTTATGACAGTAAGTCCCCGGAAAGGCAAGTATATTCGGAGGTTCGATTCCTCCTGACACATGCAAGATGCACGCTTTCAAATTTTTTTCGGTCTTAAAAATATTTTACCATCTAAATAATATTATTTTTCATATTTCACTAATTTAAAAATAATTATACAAAACCGGAAAGGCCATCTACTTTCCTCAGAAATTATAATACCGGTAACAACAAAAAATTATTAATTAATCTGGCCTAAAACCTCAACAACATCTTGAAAATATACAGAATTGGTAAATTTACCATCTAAGATTGTCGATTCACGAAAGTGTTTGCAATCAGACCCAATAGAGGTCACTTTAAGTCCTAATTTCCATTCAAATAAAACATCTAAAACTGAAAAGTGAAATATACCGAAAAATTATTTGAAATGCTGTAAGCGGTGTTGGCTTGGTGCTTTTATGACAGTAAGTCCCCGGAAAGGCAAGTATATTCGTAGGTTCGATTCCTCCTGACACATGCAAGATGCACGCTTTCAAATTTTTTTCGGTCTTAAAAATATTTTACCATCTAAATAATATTATTTTTCATATTTCACTAATTTAAAAATAATTATACAAAACCAGAAAGGCCATCTACTTTCCTCAGAAATTATAATACCTGTATCACCAATAAATTATTAATTAATCTGGCCTAAAACCTCAACATCTTAAGAATATACAGAATTGGTAAATTTACCATCTAAGATTGTCGATTCACGAAAGTGTTTGCAATCATACCCAATAGAGGTCACTTTAAGTCCTAATTTCCATTCAAAGAAAACATCTAAAACTGTAAAGTGAAATATACCGAAAAATTATTTGAAATGCTGTAAGCGGTGTTGGCTTGGTGCGTTTATGACAGTAAGTCCCCGGAAAGGCAAGTATATTCGGAGGTTCGATTCCTCCTGACACATGCAAGATGCACGCTTTCAAATTTTTTTCGGTCTTAAAAATATTTTACCATCTAAATAATATTATTTTTCATATTTCACTAATTTAAAAATAATTATACAAAACCGGAAAGGCCATCTACTTTCCTCAGAAACTAATGTTTCTAAGTTTGCACGTAGATGTGCTAACTTCAGTTTATTTCTGTGTACGATTTTTCCTTTATTATTAGTTATGGCGATTTCTACATTATGATCAGTGAATACGTTTGTGATTTTATATGGACCTTCGTAATGATCATCAAGCTTGGATGTTCTGGGCTCTTTTTGTAAATATATAGTCATAGTAATATTTATATTTTAATTTTGCTTGTTTGATATTTTCTCAAGCTGTTGCTTGAGCTTCGTATATTTTGAATAATAAATTGTCTAAATATTCATTGTAGGTAATTGAGACTTCTCCAGTTTCGAATTCGGAAGGAATTCTCTTGCTTCTTCACCAAAAACTAACCTGTTAGGAGTGAATCCTGTGGCTGAATGCACCGTGGAGTTATACGAGAACATGGCGAACTTCAGCCACTGATCCCAGTTATAATTTGAGCAGTAGTGTCTCAAATATTCTACAAAAACGTGATGACTACGTTCTAAGGCACCGAGAGATTGTGGGTGGAAGGCGTTGGATCTTGCTTGCTTGATCTTTAAAATTTGACAGAAGTTTTTCATGATTTGACTGAGGAAATTGCTACCTTGATCGGTATGAATTATTCTAGGACATCCGAATCTACAAATTATGTTTTCAGCCAAGGCGACGGCAACAGTAACAGAGCCGATATTTTTCATTGGAATCGCATCGGAATATTTTGTTAGACAGTCTTGAACAGTCAATATATATTTGTTTCCGCGCTTGGAAATAGGTAAGGGTCCTACAATGTCTATTTGAATTTTGTCGAAAGCTTTTCGCGGTGTATCGGTTATTTTCATTGGTTCCCTCCCTTTTTGTCTTTTAAGTTTCTTTCTTTGGCAACTTTCGCAAGCTTTAATGGATTCTTGGATGTCTTGTTTCATTCCATCCCAGTAAAATTGTTTTTTAATTCACAAGTACGTTTTCGCGATACCTAAATGTCCGCCAATTATTGAAGGATGGTTTTCTTCTATGATTTTATATTGATCCTCGAGACCTGGTATTCTTACTTCATTTGTACAAATATTTAAGGTTATATCGCTTTCGCCGAAAACATTGCGAAGAATTTCTTCTACCCATTTCCATGAAAGTCGTTCAAGTCCGTTCCCTTTACGTGAGATGCTACAAGATTTACAGTCTAATGTTTCCATAGCCTCTTTGAGTCCAGTAAAACATTGCTGCAAAATTTCTAAATGTGGTTTTTCGTCATAAGTGGATTTTGCAACGAGGTGAAAAATATATTTTTCATTTATTTCAAAAACTACGCAGTGACCTTTTTGTGGATTTGTTGAAAGAAGAGTCTCGAAATTAACTAATTCTTCATTTTCTAGCTTTTTGCTTACTTCAGTAGAAAATCTACAATCTTCTGAAACAAAATGAACGAGGTGGTCCTTTCTCGTTTCAAATAGGTCTTTTTTATACCGAATACATGAATTACTTGTTAACAAAGCGAACACAGATTTATTAGAACTCCTTGTGCTGACAGTGATGCATTTTAATTCCTTTGTATCTCCGGCACTCTCTCCCTCATCCTCTGACTCGGGTGGCAAGGTAACCTTGCAAGACACCTGTCCTTTAAGAGGTTCCCTAATTTTCAGCTTGCAACCCAGCAACGCTGAACTTCCTGCAGGTTTATTACCGTCGGGTCTCAGCTAAGAGATCGCAATGTAAGAATTATCGCAATATAGCTATTCCAGTTTATGATTGAAACGTGCTTCGTCCTTCGTCTCGATACATTTTAGGCACTTTATTTTATAGCTTCAAAACATTTGTCGTCAAGAATGCCAGATTTTACACTGAAAGGCCTGCTCTGTCTGTACCTCGTATTTTAATCCCTTAGTTCTAAGTGCCTTACTATTGTTTATTTGCGAATCTTTATGCTCATCCTTCTAATTGTTCATTGATGGTCACCTATGTCAAACTTGTTACAGTCCGTTTGGGTTTCCTACCTAGCTCCCCCACTCCACTCCTACCAAAAGGGGCTGTCCTCTACTCTCCTCCTACAAAAATCCTTCCCTCTCCTAAAAGCTTGAAAACGTATTCCCAAAAACTTGCACCTCAATTTACTCTCTAAGTGTCACATTTTTAGTTTAGATATAATTTGTCACTCGGTAGAGCAGCAAGCTCCGCGTCACACTTCTCAAATTAATATTCATCGGACTTGTCAAATTTTGAATCGTCTACTTTTCTACCGCACTTGTTTCTCACACTTTATTCATCACGCTCTTGTAATTGTTTACTTTAATGTTACTTAAATATATGGAATCGCAATATTACAAGTTGTGTTTTTATTTTCGTCATCGTCGAATCGGGTTAAGCTTGCACTTAAACCCTGAAGAACTCTCACATTAAAATAAATGCGAGAATAAACACAAATAAAATGCCTCTCTTATCAGAGTATTGGTTATTGACCAGTCATCGTCAAGTAAATTAGTCTCAAAATCGAGATCTGGAGCCAATACAGTGCTGTCAATAGCAAATATCTGCTCCTGGTCTCTAAGACTAGTCGTCTTGTCTGTTGTGAAGTCTATGTTGGTCAGATTTAATGAATCTATGTTGTCATAAGTGTTCGCCTCGATAACATCCATCTCATGATTTTTGTCTGGGTTAACAGGGTTTCGTGACAATGCATCTGCATTAGCATTTACGCGGCCTGGTTTATATACTACAGAATAATCGTATTCACCCAGTCGCAATCTCCACCTATTTAACTTAGACCCGGGATTTTTTATGTTGTGAAGCCATACCAGGGGTCGATGATCTGTTACCAAGGTGAATTTTCGACCATGCAGATACGCTCGGAAATTTTCTACACCGAATAATATAGCAAGAAGTTCTTTTTCTATAGTCGCGTATTTGGTTTCTGCATCGTTCAAAGTTCTAGACGTGCAAGAAACAGGAAAATCTTGTCCTGTCTCTCCTTGACTCAAGATAGCTCCGATTGCGTAATCAGATGCATCAGTCGTGACTATGAAGGGTTTAGAGAAATCTGGATACTGAAGTATGGGTTCAGTTATGATAATGTCGCGAACTTTCTCAAAGGCTTCCTGTTGGGATTTTCCCCAGTGGAATTTTACTCTTAATTTTGTAAGGTGAGTAAGTGGTTTAGCTAATTTCGCGATCACGGGAATGAATCGTCTATAATATCCGATTAATCCGAAAAATTGTTTTATATTTTTCCGAGTTTTTGGACGAGGAAATTTTTGAACGGCTTCTATCTTCCGAGGATCAGGTTTTACGCCATCTTGGGTGATAACATGGCCCAAATAGGCGATTTATTTTGGCAAAAAATGACATTTTTCAGGTTGAAGGGTGAGACCAGCAGTTTGAAGTCTACCAAGGAGTTTTTTGAGTTTATTTGTGTGTTCTTCCAATGAGATAGAATAAACAGCGATGTCATCCATATACAGGGTGTCTAAAAATTCCCGGGACGGTTGAATATTTCCTCAGGGACAATATTTTTCAAAAAAGTTGAGGTCATTCCTGAAGTAAATTTCAAGAAGGAATTCAATGGGGACCTTAATTTTGACCTTGAAGTTGACTTTCATGGCTTTTTCAAGGTCAACTTTGTTATTTTAAATGGAAACCCCCTTTTTTCACATCTGCAATCGATAGAGCGGGAAATTCTACGTTCAGATACGTACCCAAATCATAGGTCAATTGTAACGTTCCAGGCAGTGTTCGCAGAACGTGGATGTAAACGGCCCCCACCATAGATGCTTCGAGCTCATTGTGTCCTCCTCATTCAACCAACCTATGGCAGTGGAGCGAGCAAGAAGCCATGAGCTGGTAGGGTCCATGGTGGGGGGCCGTTTACGTCCACGTTCTGCGAACACTGGTTCCAGGTCACTTAAAGGTAATTTGAAATTAACAACGTTTTCCAAGAGGTCAGTGAAATTCCTGAAGTATTTTTCAATGGGGAATTCAATGCTGACCTTCATTTTGACCTTGAAGTTGACCTTCATGGCTTTTTGAAGGTCAAATTAATTTTTTTCGAATGGAAACCCCCTTTTTTCACATCTGCAGTCGATAGAGCGAAAAATACTACGTTCAAGTACGTACCCAAGTTATAGGTCAATTGTAACGTTCCAGGTCAGTTAAAGGTTATTTGAAATTAACAAAGTTTTCCAAGAGGTCAGTATAATTCCTGAAGTAAATTTTAACGAGAAATTCATTGGTGAGCTCTGTATTGATCTTGGTAATGATCTTCAAGGTTTTTTCAAGGTTTTTTCAAAGCAGTTTACGTTTACGTTTAGCATTACCTAGGAACAACGACGTGGATGTAGTAAATTCTGTTCCCTTTGGGAATCCACCTATGAGGGAACTGAGTATCCAAATATGCTCCAACCTCCCTACCGTAATGAGCCGCTGCTCCGTCCTGCTGGAACCAAATATTTTGAAAATTATCGCCTGTAATTTCCCTTATTCTTGGTACAATTTGGTTTCTGAGTAGCTCTTCATATGCATGGGCATTGAGATTACCATCGATGAAGAAAGGGCCTATCAATGTATCATTCAAGATACCGGCCCAAACATTAATCTTTTGTGGATATTGTGTGTGACTCTCCAACATCCAATCAGGATTTGTGTCCGACCAATTTCTACAATTTTGCCTGTTAACTTCACCTTTTAAAGTGAAAGTAGCTTCATCTGAAAATACTGTATTGTACAAGAAAAGAGGATCTCTATCAATTCTGTCCATCATAATTTCACAAAATTCAACCCGACGATCAGGATCGTCTTCATTGAGCTCTTGTACCAGATGAACTTTGTAAGGATGGAAATTAATGCTTTTTAAAATATTTCGCACTGTCTCAGGAGCAACGTCACGCTCATCACTAGCTCGGCGTAAGCTAAGGTGTGGGTTTTCAACAAATGCTTGGGCTATGTCCATCTGCATCCCCTCAGATCCTGCAGATTTTGGCCGACCAGTTCTCTGAAGGTCCTTGATAGATCCATGATTCATAAAGCGCCTTACAGTTCTTTCAATTATTGATTTTGAGACAGGATTTAACCCTTCTCCATTACGAAAAGTGCGATTAAAAAGAAAACGAACTTGATCATAAGATCGAACTCGATCTCCCCAACCACGCATCATTAATACTGATACCCTCTCTCGTTCCGAAAGTTTAGCTTGCGCCATAATAATCTTTTAGCGAAAGATAGTAAGTATGTACTCGTAATACGTAAATTTAGTTTCGATTCGTAATATTCGTATGGAGATAGAAAAACGGTATAGGACCTATGGTATCGCCTTAGGTATTGACTTAGGTATCGAAAAACGGTATAGGACTTTACGATATAACTCTTTGGGTATGAACAGAACTCTCACCAGAACTCCTGGAACTCTTAATGAAAAATTTCCTATACATATGATTTTACAATATTCAAAACGCTGTGACCAAGATCTATACAGAGATCACCAATGAATTTCTCGTTGAAATTTACTGCAGGAATTACACTGACCTCTTGGAAAACTCTGTTAATGTCAAATAAACTTTAATTGACCTTGAACGTTACAATTGACCTATGACTTGGGTACGTAATTGAACGTAGTATTTTTCGCTCTATTGATTGCCATGAAAGTCAACTTCAAGGTCAAAATTAAGGTCACCATTGAATTCCTCGTTGAAATTTATTTCAGGAATGACCTCAAATTTTTTGAAAAATATTTTCCCTGAGGAAATATCCAACCGTCCCGGGACTTTTTAGACACCCTGTATACGAACAACTCGATTCCTTGGATTCCGGACAAAACTTGGTCCATCATCCTCTGAAACGTGGAAGGGGCATTTTTCAGTCCGAACGGCATTCTCTTATATTCATAATGACCGTAGGGGGTAGAAGAAGCAGTCTTGGATTGAGAATCAGGATCCATAGGGATTTGATGGAATCCTGAGGCTAAGGCGAGAGTTGAAAAATATTTCGCACCACCTAACTGGTCTAGAATGTCGCAAATATTTGGAAGTGGATAAGCGTCACTAATAGTTTTTTCATTTAAAGACCTATAATCTATAACCATTTGCCACTTTATTCGACCCTGAGAATCAGGTTTTTTCGGTACAATCCATAACGGTGAGTTATAAGGTGAATTAGAGGGTTGAATAATATCATTTTTCAGTAAATTTGTAACTCCTTTTTCAACTTCTTCTTTATGAATTTGAGGATGGCGATATTGTTTTACATTTATTACCTTTTCATCTGTTGTTATAATTTTGTGTTCAACTGTATTTGTACATCCAAGTTTATCTGTTGGCAAATGAAATTGATAAGGAAATTGATTAATGATTTGCATAATATTTAATTTTTCTTGGTTATTTAATTTTTCAAAATCTAATAATTTTACAATTTCGCACATCCTCTTTGCATGAGCTGTTTCTTTTTCAGAATAAGGATCAGTTTTATTTAAACTTAATTTTGTATGGTCGACGATATCAAACTTCTCTAATTCTATGGGTGGTAGACTTAACTCTATATTCTCAGGTGTCGAATTGATAGCAAATATTTTGATATACCCTTCTTTTGGTGTGACTAAAACCTCTCCTATATAGACTTCTGGTCCAGCCTGAATTCTTTTCAAATATCCTGTTTTTCAGCTGTTTGTTTTGACAGGGAGGGTTACTAAGGTTTTATTTCGAGCAGGTAATTTTATAGTAGTGTGATTTTTAAATGGAAAGGCAGTATTTCCTATAATTAGCTCGCCATTTGAATTCCTTTTGAATTTTGGGGTCGCTTCTTGAGATTTAAAAAAATCAACTCCTAAAACTCCTTTTTGTTGAATTTGGAATCTCGCGGGAATCACTTGAAATTAAATTATTTTATTTCTTATAAAAATTTTTATTTCTCCCAATGTTTTAGTAACTCCTTTACCTATTCCAACTACTATTGAAGCATTGGAAGCCATCATTACTGAAGTTATTAGCGAGGTACCGACCGAAGTCCTCATTTGAAAGGGGTTATCTTTAAAAAATAAATGTCGTGAATGGTTCTACACAAAAATAAAAAAGATTGCCCTATCAATTTGAATTTTCATTGTTTTATTTCAATTTTAAATCCTATAACTCTAAGTTGATCACCCTTTATAAGCCAGGTAAAGTAAATCGAATGCTGACGCCTTGTCCAGAAATCCGGTCGTAGAGAATGAATTCGTGGAAATTAAATAAATTAGAGAGACAGAGACGAAAATTCTTGACGAAGAACCAAAATTAAATGAATTGAAGGAAATTACAGGTACTGACGACGAATTCAACCTTACCTCTAAAGATCTGGAGAAAATACTTGCTATTGAGAGCACTGCATGGGTCCCAGATTTTGATTCCGAGGCATCCTTTTCCCTTTTTACTTCAAATAGTGAATACGAAAACGAAACAACATATAATACGGACTGTGACAGTGATGTAAGTGATTCTGAATCTGATGGATATGAAACAGTGGGGAAGGCAGATTTCTCTCTCATTGCACAAGGAAATGTAAAAAATAAATATAAAATGTAACCCTTGCACTTGAAATGCGCGGAAGAGTACAAGCTTTCAATAAAGTTATAGCACACATTTCGTTGTTTTTTTTGTAATAACAATATAGTACATTTTTATAAACAATTGAATTTTTTTTATTTTGGAACTAATTTTTTTCCTATTTTTTTGTTTCTAAATCTTTGTTGAAGTTTTTTCAATATGCAGACAAAATTTTGGAATAGAAAAATGACAACTGTAGGTGTAATTAATTTATAAAATCTGTCCCGCGCGTTGCAACGAACGATCTCGCACGCTGCAACTACGCTTAAGCTTGATTAGGCATGCTCGGACTCGAAGCACGTGTGGCAGTGAATGCAGTGACCGCTGTTTTAGTTATCTGTGAATTTTCCTCAAGTGTTCACATATTTCAAATTAATACAGAAATGCCAAGCACTCGATTTAAACATGTCTGCTGCAATCCGTTTAATAAAAAAAATCATACTGGAAAAAAGCAAAAAGAAAAATTTGCGTCGCATTTCGTCCTCGATACTTGAAAAATTGAAAATTTTCAAACCGGATGATGTTTCTTGTACACAATGCAGAATAGAAGCAAATGAAATGGAGATGGAAGATTTTTGTTGTAAGTACATTCAAACTTGAGCGTAGACTATTTCAAAACGAATCATTAGTTATAATGATGAATTGATGAGTGAAGTTTTACGATAAAATTACTCTAAATGATACACTAAAGACGCACATTTTTTTTTTGCTTTTTTCCACTATGATTTTTTTTATTAAACGGATAGCAGCAGACGTGTTTAAATCGAGAGCTTGGCATTTCTGTATTAATTTGAAATAGGTGAACACTTGAGAAACATTCACAGAAAACTAAAACAGCGGTCACTGTATTCACTGCCACACGTGCTTCGAGCCCGACCATGCCTAATCAAGCTTAAGCGTGGTTGCAGCCTGAGAGCTCGTTCGTTGCAACGCGCGGGACAGATTTTATAAATTAATTACACCTACAGTTTTCATTTTTCCATTCCAAAATTTTGCCTGCATATTGAAAAAACTTCAACAAAGATTTAGAAAAAAAAAATCGGAAAAAAATTAGTTCCAAATTAAAAAAAAAATTAAATTGTTTATAAACATGTACTACATTGTTATTACCAAAAAATCTGCCCGCTTCGCGGGCACATTCTCATCGCGCGCAGCTCGCTTCGTTCGCAAGTTTGAGCGCGCCATGGGCGCGCGATTCGATCGTCGCGCTTCACGCTCCGTTCTGTCTGGACCTCGCGCATCGCGCTCGTTCTTCTGCTCTTCACATACGTTCAAGTTTATTTATTATAATTTGATACTAAAGCTCAAACCAATTTTATAATAATATTACAGATGATGTGAATTACACATTTTCTCAAAGTCACTCAATTTCTTTTTGAATTCAAGTGAAACAGGAAATTCAATTTACTTAAGGCTCTATGAGCCTTAAGGAACACATTCTCATCATGGCGCTCGCGCTTCGCGCTCGATTTTCTGTGTACATTTCAGTAACTATTTAATAAATAACATGATTAAAATAATTTATTTTCTTCCAAATCTCTCAAAAAGAAAAAAACAGCCGTAGACTTTATTTAAGGAAACGATTTTGCAGAAAAACGCTTATTTCGTATCTCACATATTTTGGTGAAAAAAATCGAATTTTCTTAATATTAAAAATCAAAACATAAAATATACCTCCTGTCCTGAAATGTCTTAAAGAGCATTTGTAGAACTCATTTAGGCAAACAATTTTCCATCTATACCCTGCAAAGGAGTGAAAATAGAGCCGTTTAGAAAGCCAATGGGATTTAATACAGTTTCTGAATTCTTCCTGTAGGTATTAAATTTTCATTTAAAGTCACGTGCATTCAATGTTAACGGGAAGAATAGGAAGAATCGTCGTCAATGTTTTCTGTAGGTATCCAAAGACTTTGGCAATGAATAATTTGTGTAGACCAATTTTGTATTCTCTCATATGAAGGATTAAAATGCATGTGGATTGAATGACTACGCAGAACATTAAAACGCTGCTTACTTTAGTACTTCAGTTTTTGACTCATTTATTGCTGAAAAAATCCAATCCGTTCTAATCCGTCTTATTCCGTAATCTGTCTCCGTCCCAATCAGTTCTATTTGGAGCCATTCCGTGAAAAATATAGGAATCGCATCCGATCGAATCCGACCTAAACCGAAGTCAGCAGAAAGATTATAATCCGACCCAATCCGGTGATGGCGAAATGATTCCAATCTGACCCAATTCGAAGTCGACACAGAAATTCTAATCCGAACCAATGCGCCCTAATCCGGAATTTGGAGAGAACATTCAATCCGACTTAACACGATTTAATCTGAGGCACCTATCCCAATTAATCCGAACAAATCCGAAACTCAGTTTTCAATCCAGATAAATTCGAATCATTCCGACCTTGGATTCGTTCGGATTAATTCTCATTGAAAATTCGGTTTGGATCAATGCGAGTTCGGAATGATTCAGATTGAACTTCGAGAAAATATACGGTTTAGTACGGTTTTCAACTTGACTTCGGATTGAATTTTCAGGAAAACTTCGGATTCAAAGGTTGTTTCGGGTTCATTCAGATTTGACTTCTTTTAAAGGAATGGATTGAAACAGCTTCTAAGGAACTGCGGCGGATTGATTCGAATTTGAACTCGAGGTTGGCGCTCGGATTGGAAGGGATTCAAAACTTGCATCGGATCGATTCGGAATAGCACGGATTCAAACGGAGGAAAATTACGGAATGGCCCGGAATAGCTCGGAATACGTCGGATTGAAATCCAATACGAAACTTTCATCAGGGATAATACGACAAAAACATATATATATATATATAATATATATATAATATATATATATAATATATTATGTATATTTTATCTTATAACATAACGTTCATACAAATGGAATACATTTTTTCGCTTCGATGTTCATTTCAAATAACAGAAAAATGTGATTTAAAATACTTAATACATGTGAAAACAAGTGTATTCCCATGAATTTAACCTTTTTGGACCTTGTCGAAACTTTCGACGAGGGCCTCCATTTCATCTGGGAGAATAGAGGGATCTATCTCTATAATCGCCTCAATAGGATTTTTGTCTGGATTGGATGGCTCTCCATCCTCTTGTTTCTCGGGATCTATATCGTGGTGCTCGTTGGTGTTGTCGGTAGTTTCTGCGTTCAAATTGTCATCGTTTCCAGATTCATTCGCGATTTCTTCACTTCCTTCTACGCTTTTTCCTTCGAGGTTTTCACGAGGCTTCCTTTTCCTTGGTGTCCAGTCGATTTTTTTTGTGTAATCTGATAGTTCGTATTTAAAAATTAATAAACTCGTATGTTTGAAAATCAATTTATCTTTGCCTACAAGAACTAGATTTTATTAATAATTATAAAATAATTTCAAAGATATGTACCAGCTTTTACTTGAGCAGCTTTTCTTCGAATAATACTTTTCGTTGACTCGACCAGGTCGTCAATCTCGGTAACGGAGGATATTTTCGTTTTCTCCGTGAGAAATTTCTTGAACGAATCTGTTCATCATGTAATAAAAAATGCACTCTAAGTCAGTAGAAAAAAATAAAAGCTCGAGCTCTTGAATATGATTACTTGCTTAAACTAATATATAAAATAAGTGAAACACATGTACCGACGAATATTCGAGCGGTGTAAAGAGATTGTCAATCGAATTTTAATTCATAGGTAAATTATTTTCACCTTTAATGGCCAATACACAAAGGGGGTCCAACTGTTCCATTTCTTGTCCTTTTGATTTTGTGTTATTTCTATTGCTTCCTCGACCAGTTATCGTTGATTTCCGCAAAATCTCGTATCCAAAGACAGCAATCGTCATATTTGTCACAAAACTGGCTGGAATCTTACATTCGTTGTAAATCATGTCGAATACATTCTTTGGAAGCCACAATTTTTGCCCAATGTAAATCTACGACAAAAGACATTCTCATATGATTTATTACACTTTCCCCATTGCATTTTTGTAGCAAGCATTCATTATGAGTGATGCAAATGAATAATCTAACAGCCACCATTTACCGAATTTAACAAATATAGAAATGACAGTAAATTGAAAATGTTCTAATATTGTTGGTGAATTTAAAAGTTTAGCAAAACTTTGAAATGTTTAAAATAAGGAACCATCATACCATGCATAAAAAAATTAAAAATTCATTCAATTTATTTCTAAATAAAACGAAAACATTGATGCAAATCCCCCGTTTCATTTATAATCGAACTATTCATTTTCATTGAACTTTAAATGTTATTTGCTTTCGTTTAAAAAGAAACTGTTACATACCAATGTAAACATGTGATAATATTTTCGAATCGAGAATCATCCTGTACACCAAATGAGTTTCGTTTTTTCTATCATAATTTTTCAAAATAAATTGCATTTCAATTAAAATTAATTGAAATTCCATTAATAATTGATTTTATGGGCTGCGGTATGAATAAGTCTTTGAAGATTTTGGAACGCGTTCATAAATTCATTACTAAATATCCATTTTTAATAATGAAAAAATCATTTTAAAGTAGCCACTTCTTAAAAATTAATTTTTAATAATTAAAAATTCTAACCCAAAAATTCAATACATCATGAATCCCAATCAGTAATTTGTTATATAACACTTTTTAACTCACATATCCATTCCCATCATTTTCGAAAATGGATGCTTCGACATCAGGTTTTTCAACAATCGCAGGACCTCTTTGCGACGTTCCTGAGTTATTGACAAGTTCTGAAAAAAGGAATGATCCAATATTTGAAGCAATCCGCAAAATATTTTGGACTGTATCTAAATCGACCGATTTTTCACCATTTATAAAGATAAACTTTTTGTTGAAAAATCTTCATTTCATTTAAAAACTCAAAATTTAAATTATAATACAGTAATTTCTTTGTAAAAAAAACTTGATTTGCATAATTTTAAAAAGACTAAGAAATTAAAATAATTCAAAATTATATAAAAAAATCACGTGACCTGTTCCAAATATCATTAGATTCAACTTAATATACTCAAATCTCACATACAAAAATAGTGAAACAATGATTGTTAATGACAATGACTGTGACACAAAAACTACTAATGAGGCGTGGGGTATTTGTTGAAACCATTGATTGATTAGTTTTTACAATATGATAGATTCATTTATGTCGCAATATAAATTTCGAATTTTCAGCCCTCTTTTCTTTTATTGCTTAAACATAATCAAATTATAACATTTTTTAAATGAATCGTCACCTTCTTTCGATCGAATTTCCAGCTTCTTTAATGATTCTAATAAGAAGTCGATGCCATTCTCCTTTTCTACAATCACATCTTCCAATTTGGTTACATTTGATTTGTACTCTGCTTCTTTGTTCGATAAAGTTGTGAGTAACACATATTTTTCGTCCTTCACTTTCGTAACGAGAAGTTTCAGTTCAGTTACTTCTTGACAGAGTTCTTTGTTTCGATTCTCCAGGTAATTTACCTGATGTCGCAAATCGTTTTTCTTATTTTTTGATTCCTTGGAATAATTATGAGCAGTAATAAAAAACATTACAAGAATGAAAAATAAAAGTCAATCACATTAAATTGTGCAAGTTACAGTGAATGTCATTTGATACAAGTAAAATGATGCAACTGTGAACCAAAAAAATGAGTGTAAACAATAAAATGACAATGATTTGGTAACTAAAAGAAGTATAAATTTGATCTACCCTGTCATCTTGAACACTTCGTGAATAATGTAAAATGAAACTCACCTCTATTAGAGGCGAGCTTTCTCGTGCTGGAATGTCGCTGGAATTATTTTCATCAATCTCATTCACCTATAAAGAATGGACAAAGCAAGAGTAATAAAGGATATTAAGGATAATATTCACATTACCTAGATAAGATAGTGCATAATAATGGATAATATTCTATAATTTTTATGCTTCTGTATTAGTATGCATAACATACACCAAATTATCCTTATTTACCTTGTAGTCTGAATCATCCGAACTCTCCGATGCAGTTGACTGTCATTTTAGATCATGTTCCTCGTAAACAATGAATTCAAAAATTATATTCGTTTTATAAACATATATGTATTTGAATTACTATATGTACACTCCGCGCTCCCTTATACGACCATTTGCCGCTCTCCTATACGACAGGAAGGTCGTTCCCCTCCATTCCCACTTTTTCGCTGTAAAATTACATCAAATCAAATTCTTAAAAGAGTTGCTATGGAAAATAATATGCATTAGTCGAAACAAAACATAATGGATTCAATGAGTGTGAATGCAGCCCTCGTCTCGCTTGGGCAGCAAACTTCACACTCGTTGCAATCGCTGTGCTCCATCCCGCATAATGTAATATTATATTGTATAGTGGCAGGGTATAGGCGGGTTCCCCTTGCGCTGTCGTATAAAGGAAAGTTCTCGGTCCCGAGCTCGTCATATAAGAGAGCGTGGAGTGTAATTGTAAATTTCATCGTTATACGTAACGATAACCAGTCTTTTTTTAATAAAAATTCGATTTAAAGCATTAAAATTGCCTGGTTACGGAATATTAAAATTACCATTAAAACATTTTTAGAAATGCATAACATTTTTATTGAGTAAAAGTGCAGAAATAAATTGTATTTATATGATTTAGTTTCTTTTTAGGTAGAATTTTGCTGTAAAAATGTTCACGAATCAATATTGCAATGCGAAACATTTACCAGGCAGTGACTCATCTCGGTAAATATATTCGCAGCACATCTAATAATGAAAAAAATTGAATTAACAGTTAAAAAAATTTCATATTTTTTACAGAGAAAGGAGATTCTACACATTGCCACTTGATCCGAATTTTCATCCTTCAATAGTATCCGAAACGACGAGAAAAAGATGGAATATTCGACACGAGAAAACTCAAATTAGTGAGAATCGAATAAACAGTATAACAAATTCAATAATTAAAAATGTCTTTGTATTACGCGGAGGTTATACTGTAGCAAAAGCAGCATTGAACATCGCATGCTTCTGTTTCACAGGACGAATTGCACCGAAAATGCACGAGCCGATACTTTAATTGCACAGCTCCTATGCTTTTTTGGCATAGAGCTGTGCAATATTATATTTTAAAACTATTTCATATGAATGCGTTTTTCTCAAGCTTGAAAGTGACTTATAATACATCATGGGGTCCAGTTGTTAAATGGGGACTTACAACATATGAAATTGCGCCCGCTCACGCGTCGAGTAGCTGCAGCACTTGCAGAACGCGCGAGAACTTGAAGATTGCAGGGTAAAAATAAAACGCGCTTAGAATGGAAGCAACATCATTATTTTCCAATAAACAAGTACATATTTTGACTTGCCCATTAATTTTCAAGCAACAATACATTATATATTTACAGAATATTATAGCATTCAACAGAGCCTCTAGAAAATTTTTATTTTTCACATCTCTTTTTGACTTGCGCACTTTGTGTATTTTTTTTTATTTTTGGGAAATGCAGTTGTTTCCAGTGATGACGAAAATTGGCGCAAAATGATAGTCATTTCAGTAGTGGGTACATAGGAATGGTATTTTTGTGTACCTGGGATTGTTTTCGCTTCTTCAAAACGGCTTCTGAGAGCTACAGCAGTTTTTTCATAATCCATTTTAGAACAGAAAAAAATTTCTGTTTCTGCCAAATTTTTTTTCGCCCATTCATACAGTGCAAAGGGCGTTAAAATTTGATTTTCAGATGTAGCCTGCAAGCTAGCTCGTGCTGCTAATCGTTTTAAATTTCCGCCAATACCATCACATGGCCCTTTTCCATGTGCGGTTGCATGAAAATGCCATTCTGCGAAAATATCAAAGTCTGTTTTGTGATGCAGGAGATTAGCGAAATTATGCTTGTTCTTAAAATGTTGCGATGCTCCATCAGTGAAATAGAAAATTTTTGTAAGTTTGTAATTTGCTTTTAAATAGTTCGTAATTATTTTTTGATATTCATAAACAGCAACTGTATCGTGACTTAGAGAATCTGAGATAATAGCAACACCTTTGAATTTAAGATCATTCTGTCTTTGATAATAAATTCCTATCGTGAAAATCGTTGCCTGATTGTTATTCCAGTGGAAAGCTTGTGCGGCATTTTGTGCAATAAAAGCGTAATTCTCAGCAAAATCACAAAGAACTAGAAACTCATTTTCTTGTAAATTTTCTTTTAGGTTTTTCAAAAAGTGCGATTGTTCCTTGGTAATAAAAGAATGACTTTTCAGTTTCAAAATTCGACCACAAAATTCTTCCACAAAATCTTCAACATCAGCAACTTCAGTGCGCAACGTACTACGATCAGTTTGTTGCCAAATTTGATATTCTACTCGATCGACGCAATGATTTTCGAAAACGGAAAGGAGATGACTTTGGAGACCATCTGTACCCGAGCATAACGAACATTCATTTAAAAAGCATTTAGGACCTGGTTTTTCACAAATAATCATTTTAATGGCATCGTAGTAAGTTGCTATTGGATGATTAGATTCAAGTGTTAATTTTCCAATACCACTTCCATCTAGCATTAAATGGACATTTGCATGGTGAACACAAACACACACGGTATACGTGCCACTGGAACCAGCAAGAACACAGTTACGTGGTCTAAGTGGAGAAAATTTAGAAAACCCAATTTTAACACCCTGATTTTGCTGCCGAAAGTTACTGTGAAGTTTGGAGAGATTACATAAAATGAGTCTCTTCTGCTGATGTTCACGGGAGCCATCTTCTTTCTTAACCGATACGTAATCTTTCTTACCTGGCAGCATGCGGCTATTTTCGTCATCGCTGTAAAAATTAACCACTAAATTTTTTACATCAGCGGATAAAAGTCGACCTTTCTTCGGCATAGGAGATGTTAGTATGCCAATGTTCTTTAACTAACTGTATGGCTTTTCTAGCTTGACGTTCAGAAACATTAAACTCGGCTGCTAGTCTCTTTCGCCTCCAAGTTTTTGGCGCGAGAGTCAAGAGTACAATTTTTTCTGAAGCACTTGTACTTGCCTTGCACTTTCACTTCTTTTTTCACTCTTCTAATATCTTTGCGCGCGCTTTTGTGATTCTTAATATTCATAGGATTGCAACAATGGGTCAAAATAAGTTTTTTCTTAGGCATGTTTTAACACTGTTATTAATTGATTCACCCCACAACGCCAATTCAAATTTTCTCGGACCGAAAAATTTCTACGAATGAAAAAATATCTACGAAAAAAAAATTTGACAGTAGTCAACAGAGCGAAAAATAATAGAAAAGCGCTTCATTTTAAACTTTTACGCGTTCTGCAAGTGCTGCAGCTGCTTGACGCGTGAGCGGGCGCACTTTCAATTTTTGTAAGTCCCTATTTAACAACTAGACCCCATGATGTATTATAGGTCATTCTCAAGCTTGAGAAAAACGCTTTCATATGAAAGAGTTTGAAAAAAACACCATGCTAGCGTGCGAGGCATGTGTTTCGCACTTTCTAATAGGCATCTGTTTATATATATATGAAATATTATTGATATAAGCCCTTTTTTTTATAATGAAAATGTTAATTTGTATTAATTTTTAAATAATATTTTATTTATTTTATTTATTTAATATTAATAATAATTAAATTATTAATGTTAATAATTTCGTGCAGAAAAAAGAAAATATGGAAAGGTCCTGGAATATAAATTTAAATTTTGTAAGTACCAATATTTTTAGTTTACTAATATCGACAGACTTATTTAAATATCGAATGTTCACAAGTTAGACATTTTATAATTAAAGTTTAAGTTTGCCGAATGAGATCCTCAAAGAGGTGATCGGGGCATACCCGGAGATCCTCCTAGAAGTCTTTAACTCCTGTCTTCGGGAGGGGAGATTCTTTGCAGATTGGAAGAAGCAGAAGTTGGTCTTGCTGAGAAAGGGCAACAAACTTCTAGGGGATGCCTCATCGTATAGACCAATATGTCTGTTGGATACGATGGGGAAACTTCTGGAGGAAATGATCCTACAAAAACTACAGGGTCACATGGTTCACGAGAATGGTTTCTCGGAAAACCAGTTCTGCTTTCCGAAAGGCAGATCCGCAGTTGATGCCATCCAGGCAGTGGTGGACATCGCCACTAAAGCAAGAAGAGCAACTAGCAAGCGTTAGGGATTCTGCGAATTAATCAGCATTGACATACGCAATGCGTTCAATACTGCGAGATGGAACATCTGCATCGAGGCGATGGTGCGGAAAAAGGTTCCAGACTACCTGTTGCAAATGATAGATGACTATCTGAGCGACAGGTGGGTGATATACGAGGGCGACAAATGGTCTCTCAAGGAAGAGATGACATGTGGCGCCCTTCAACGGTCGCGGGTGGGTCCACTCGTTTGGAACGTCATGTACGACGATTTCCTGCGCATGGACCTGCCTGCTGGAACGAGCATCATCGGCTTCGTGGATGACGCACTTGTCGTGTGCGCTGCTGACAACGTCGGAATTCTGGAACGGAGGATCAATGATAGTCTGTGGCGGGCAAAGCGTTGGTTGGATAGCAGAGGCCTGAAAATGGCCCCTGAAAAGACCAAGGCTTTGCTGGTCACAGACAGGAGATTCCTCCAATATATACATGAAATAGAGTGGAAAAAGAGCATTAAGTACCTGGGAGTGCAGTTGGATCGAAGGCTTAGCTTCGGCGAACACCTGCAGATTGCAACTGCCAAAGCCATCCAATGTGGGTCCGCCCTGACTCGGCTCATGCCCTACATTGGTGGACCCAGGGAAGCTAAGAGAAGGCTGGTGGCGAGCGTGGTAAATTCGAAGCTGCTTTATGCAGCTCTGATCTGGACAAGTGCCCTTAACAACCATGCTATCCTGAAGAAGCTGTTTTCGGCACAGAGAGGTGTGGTGATGAGAATTGTCTCAGCATACCGAACTTTCAGCTCCGTAAGGAGCTCACCTGCTTAACCAACCTTGCAGGAAATTGCTCGTGCGAAGGAGGCCATCCGCAAGGATGGAAGGCGCAGACTCGTCGAGAAATGGCAGACGAGATGGCATGGTGACCAATCCGGGAGATGGACACACCGTCTAATCCCGGAGCTCACCACCTGGTTGAACAGAAAGCACGGTCAAGTCGGCTTTTACTGGCTCAAGCGCTTTCAGGCCATGGCTGCTTTAATGCGTACCTGAAGTGCTTCAAGAAAAGAGACAACGAGTCGTTTAGCTACTGCGGATACCTTGTGGACAATGCAGAGCACACGCTCTTTGTCTGTGCCAGATGGGGCGCGGAAAGGAAGTCTGTCGGTTGGGCAGTGGGCGCACAACTCACCCCTGACACGATGGTCTCTCTCATGCTTCAGTCTGAACAAAAATGGATACTTATCGAGTCATTCGTCACCCTGGTGATGAAGACGAGGGAAGACGTTGTTCGGGAGAGGAATCGCTTTATTCCTCCCCTGGCCGGCGCGGCTAGTGGTTCTGCCTAACGAGCGTGCGACCGCGGATGGGAGTCCCGGGCGAACGGATGACGGAAGAGTCATCCGTACAAACGCGACTTTAAGCTGGAACCAACTACCTGTGAAGTTTAAAGCCGAAAGGCCGTTCCGCAGGCGGTGTATTGGTTCGAGAGGGGGGGTTTTTTGGTTTTAACAGGTATGCCTAGACCCGTCCTAGGAGAGTCCTGTACAACGTCTATAACAGATTTCGCCATTTTTGCTCCTCACCCAAAAAAAAAAAAAAAAAAAAAAAAAAAAACATGGCGTTTCTTTCTGTTGGTTAGGCTAGGGGCATTCAGTGATTCAGTGCGAATTCAGTGTGCGTTAAATTCATTAGACAGAAAAACTTATAAATAAAAGGAAATCTGACAGGTAAGGTAATTTTAAAAGTGCAAGTCACAATCTAAAGTTGACCACGCGTTGAGCAGCATCACTAACATAACCTTATTTTCAAGCATGCGGCTCGGCTTCGAATGATACAAAATTTAATTTTCAAATTGAACGGAAAAATAAAAAGTTGCTTGTAACACATACAAAATACAGATTGAAAGACACTTTATTATAAATATGTTCAGCATTTCTTTCCCCATGATTGACATTTCCTCCCAAAAATCAGGGTGCTAGCTAGACCGGAAAACCGGGAATTTTTTGAGACTGGGAGAAAACGGAAAGTGACAGTAAATTTATTTTTCAATCGGGAATTTCTTCAATTTTTAGTGGATTTTAAAGGATTTGAAGAGATTGCGTGGATTTTCAATGTTTCCAATTCAGAAAATTCTAGTTTGCCTGTTTTAATTTGTGATTCAGTTACATCTTTAAAAATTTTCATTTTTACATTCTCATCAGAAAATATAATATAATCAGAGAATGTAATATAATAAAAATTCAAGGCCAGGAATCCATTCATCTTAAAAAGATTTATGAATTTTCTTGACACCACTTGTTACTAAAATGTATACTTATCCTATAAGGTAGTTCCTTCACGAAAATTAGACCTCAGGCACAAATAGATAATTTTGCTTTCAAGAATAGCAATATTATTGTTAAAATGCTAATTTTAAAGAAAAAAGATTATTTTTCATAAAAAAAAGTTGAAACACAAAAAAATAATTTTAATAATCAACTTTATCTTTGCCCAAACTTATTTTCTTATTGCTTCGAGCCAAATTTTTAAAAATGATTCGATTCTAATAAATCACGGTTCATTTTTTTAAGAAAAAGATTCTCTACAACGTGACGGCTTCCTATTTTTCAAATTAAATTAATTATTATTATTTTCACAGAAAAAAAGATAAGAATGACTGTGCTTTCAGAACCAAGTCGAAAAGTCAAAGTTTGGCAAACTCTAAAACAACATATGCAACAGCAACACTTTCAGTTGATTTAATTAAAAATGTGTCTAATTAAACCAATGTTCCTTCGACCTCTGCTGGATTTCAGAATCACCTAAACTTAAATCAGGAGAAGTCTTTTACTGAGGATGCAGACAAATTTTTAGAAAGGGAATCAATGAACAATGCATCCGAGAAAGAAACCAGTACTTACAGTAAGTAATATATTCCTAATCAAACTTTGAAGATTTTTTATTTCCAAAGGTTTGAGAAAAATCGTTGCTATATGTCCGAGAAATTTTATTTTAAATAGAAGGTGAAGAAATAAAGGATACGACACCTTCGAACAAAGAAAGTTTAATAGTTTTTAGAAGAGTCCAACGTTTCGGAGCCGGAATGACTCTCTCATCAGTGAAATACAATAATTGTAGAGACCAAAATTAGACATCTAACAAGAGATTTTCCTTCATTGTGTTTATCAATTAAATCCAAATCCCATATGAGAAATTAAAAATTAATTTACAATGAAAATAACTGTATGGCTTATTGTTAATTCTATTTACAAAAACTTCAAAAGTTATTTCACCATGTGGAATTGGAATTTTAAGTAAATAAATATTTAAAGAAAGAAGTTTTGAACTTTATGAAAACGAAAACAGAGATGCAGGCATTAAGCCTGCTCCCTAAGAGAGATTCAGACCAAAAGTTTTTGTTTTCATAAAGTTTAAAACTTCTTTCTTTGAATATTTATTTATTTAAAAGTTTTTACACATGGTGGAATAACTTCTGAAGTATTTTGTGAATAAAATTGACAACGAGCCATACAGTTATTTCCATTTTGAACTAATTTTCAATTCCCTATGTGGGATTCGGATTTAATTTCTAAACACAATAAAGTAAAATATCTTGTTAGATAGTGTCATTATAAGAGAGTCATTTCGTTTCCTCCAGGTATGGGGTCGGTCGGTACGGAGATACCCTTCTATGGGAGCACGAATCAGAAGAGGCATCTCCTGCGGTCCGTCCAGTGCGACGCTCCGGTGTGTCCCGGCTCGCCGCCCCGGGCGAACTGCCGTTCCAGTGCTGCGGTCCTTCCATATATCTGGTTCGTACGTGGGGTTGGGGGGGGGACCGCTGCGCACGCTGCTCGGCGTAAGCGGGGGAAGCTGTGACGTGTGTACAGGAATGTACACTTCATTTCATCCCCTTCTTACTTCGAAGAGCGAAAGCTTGCCCAATCGAGGTTTCGCTCTGGTCGCTCCTTTCTCCGCAAGATTTAAAGCAAAACTCACATGTTTCGCGGCTGATGATACTGGGGAGGGTCCCGTCGCGGTTCATCCGTATGGCGTATTTGCGCCCGCCTACGGTGGCCCGGTGACGCATTACGCCAGCTGGTACCCAAATGGTGATCCCGTCTGGTACGATAACTGCCGTGTGTCCCGCTGGTCTGGACGGCCCGGCTGATGTGAGCGGTCCTGCTGGTCTGGGTGGGTCGGCTAGTGTTAGCGGCCCTGCTGGTTCGAGTGGCCCGGCTGGTTTGGGTGACTCTGCTGTTTTGGGCGGCCTGGATGGTCTAGGCGGCCCTGTTGTTTTGGGAGGCCCTGCTGGTTTGGGCGGCCCTGCCGGTTTGGGCGGCCTGGCTGATCTAGGCGACCCGGCTGTCCTGTGCGCAGCCCTGCTGGCCTGACGTCCTGCCCGTGACCCCGGTTTCACCGGTGGTGTGGCTATTATTGGCACTGGCCGGCGCCTTTCAAGAGTCTCCCCCTGTGTTGAGATCCATGGTGTGGTGGGGGGCGAGTGCGTGACCGTCAGTGGACTACGGGCGCTAATGAGGCCCAGGTATTTGGCCTTTAGTCCTGGGTCCTGGATGGTCTCCACCCCCCCTGACCTGGGGTCGAGCTTTGATGGCTGCGAGTGGAGGGGCCCGCCGCTGTGAGGTGACCAGCGTTGGTCTGGTTGGCCTCCGGATGGTCGGGCCCTGTTGGTCGACCTGGTGGTACTGGGGTCCCATTTCCTTGAAGCGGCGGAAACCTTCTGCCTCTAGTGCTGCTTCCAAGGCAGCTAACTCGCCTTTGTAGGTGCTTGCGTGTTTGCTGCTCGGCATCTTGATGTAGACTGGTCGCCAAGTTGTTCCTTTGCTCCTGACGTGACCTCAGTGGGGGATACTGGTTTTCATTGTAATCAGGTGAGCCCCTGGGCTTCTCAGTGAGTAAGCCGGGATTTTTCCTGGCGAATGGCACCATGCGGTTCCTGAGGACGGCCAGGGAACCGCTGGTGTCAAGCTCGCGCCTTTCGAGCTCTTGATTGGGCTGCTCCATGTTGAGGCAGTAGATCCACGACACGGCCATGATATATCTCAGTTTAAGTAAGAACTGGTGATCTCTCTTCTTCAATAGCGATGTACCTCTTGCCGTTTAGGTAAGAGCGGGTGGCCTCTCTTCTTTGAAAGCGATGTACCTCTTACTGTCTAAGTACAAGCTGGTGGTCTCTCCTCTTTGAGAGCGATGTACTTCTTGCCGTTTAGGTAAGAGCGGGTGGCCTCTCTTCTTTGAGAGCGATGTACCTCTTACTGTCTAACTACAAGCTGGTGGTCTCTCCTCTTTGAGAGCGATGTACTTCTTGCCGTTTAGGTAAGAGCGGGTGGCCTCTCTTCTTTGAGAGCGATGTACCTCTTACTGTCTAAGTACAAGTTGGTGGTCTCTCCTCTTTGAGAGCGACGTATCTCTTGCCGTTTAGGTAAGAGCGGGTGGCCTCTCTTCTTTGAGAGCGATGTACCTCTTACTGTATAAGTAAGAGCTGGTGGTCTCTCCTCTTTGAGAGCGATGTATCTCTTGCCGTTTAGGTAAGAGCGGGTGGCCTCTCTTCTTTGAGAGCGATGTACCTCTTACTGTATAAGTAAGAGCTGGTGGTCTCTCCTCTTCGAGAGCAATGTACCTCTTGCCGTTTAGGTAAGAGCTGGCGGTCACTCTTCTTCGAGAGCGATGTACCTCTTACTATAAGGTAAGAGCTGGTGGTGTTCTATAGCGTTTCTTGTGGTCTTGCTAGCTTGGCTTTAGACGAACGACTGTGTGCACCACGGAGTTGTTCGCGTTTATATACCCATTAGGCCTGTGCACCCACTTTATTTCATGATACTAGTCCCTGTTCGGGCGCCATTTTGTAACATCCCTACTTTCCCCCTTGCTGCCAGACGTTTCAGCCAGCCAGGGTTCGGTAGGAGTGGGGGAGTAGGTGATGAAATAATTGAGTCATGAGAAATTTAAAGTAGAAAAATAACAAAGATTTATTCAATTAGAAAATAAAACATAAATGGTTACAGATAAAATTGTGTGTTCGCGTGAGTGTAAATAATAAAGGTTAAGTATGCCGGTGTCAGTGTGCGTGAACGAGTGGAATGTGTAAGTGTGTGTGTGTATGCGTGGGTGAAGAGCGCTGATGGTGTGCGCGAGTGTGGGCACAGGCCTGGCGGTCCCTTCGGTCGTAGACCGGTCATCGTGTCGCCGCAGTTCACAACGTTGTTTCTTCTGAAAACCCGGTACAAAATATTCATTTTCCGGACTAGGTCGTCGCGCGTACATAATACAGCGTTGAGTCCGGCCTCTTGTCCAGGGCGCGTTGACCTTTCGTCTGGGTCGTACGTCAGTAAGTCTGTCGTGGTCTTGGTCAGCTGTCCGGCTTAAAGAAAGACGTTCCCAGCGGTATCTGGGCAACGCCTCGCCCTCTAGACCTCGGCCGCGGCGGTATCCGTAGGGCCGAGGTTTCAGGTGTCAGGTCGGTCGGTCTGTCTGTCGTGACGGTTGGGTCTAGACGCCCTGGTAGAGGTTGGTTACGAGCGGTATGTGCTCGGAAATGTTCGGTAGTGCGTCGGGAGCGTTCGGGAGTGTTCGGGAGTGCGTCGGGAGCGTTCTGGAGTGTTCGGAAGTGCGTCGGGAGCGTTCGGGAGTGTGTCGGGTCGGCCCGGTAGTGTTCGTAGTGCGGTCAGTTAGCGTTCGGTATCGTTCGTCAGTGTTCGGGAGTGTTCGGATCGTTTCGGTCGTACGTCTGGATCACCTCGAGCACGTTCGGTGGCTGCATTGTCGAGAGTCTCGTAATTTCCCGAATTGTGTGCATTGGCACGTATTCTATTTTATGTGCCTCCGGCGCGGAAACTCGTTTTTCCGTTACAGAGGAATATAATGTAAAAATTTAACTGCGCATGCGCATATAGTCTTACAGCGGAGCAGAATCTTCTTATTCTTCTTCTTATTCGTACAGCGTTAGCACCCTACTTACAAAGCCTTGTACATTTAAACTGCGCATGCTCTATTACAACAAGCTACTACTACACCAGATTGATAAAATCAAAATGACTGGGACTAGTCGCAAAATATCAAGTGTAATGACTAGCGCCGCAAACAACTACACTACTAGATTAGATTCGAGTGTACGCATAAAAACTCCTATCCGCACCGAAGTCACACAAAATAGAATACGTGCCAATGCACACTATTCGGGAAATTACGAGACTCGCGACAATGCTCGCAGGACTGATCGCGCCTAGGCTTCGATCTCCTGCGAGCATTGTCGCTCGTCACGCAATAACCCTCACTGTGCGCCTAGGCACGTAATATACTATTGTGTCCAAACGGGCGGAAAAAGTCGCATTGCATGCTTGTGCGTAGAGCGGCATGCAGTCAATTGTGCCTCGGCGTCAAAATCGGGCGAAATGTTCATACCACCCGCTTCAAAGGGCGATAATGTTCATACCGCCCGCTTCAACGGGCAAAATGTCCATACCGCACGAAACTTGACTGCCCGCGGCTAATTACGCAACGCGACTTTTTCCACCAATTTGGACACAAAACGTCGTGTGTACCTCGAGCGACATGGTAGCGATGTGACGTGTAACACTTCCCGCTCGTCACAATTGCCACCATGCCGCCCTTGGTACACAATCTACTATTATGTGACTTCGGAGCGTATACGAGTTTTTATGCGTACACTCGAATCTAATCTAGTATTGTAGTTGTTTGCGGCGCTAGTCATTACACTTGATATGTCACGACTAGTCCCGGCCATTTTGATTTTATCGATCTTGTGTAGTAGTAATGGATTTTAATAGACGAATGCACAGTTCAAATGTACAAGGCTTTGCCAATAAGGTGCTAACGATGTACGAAGAAGAAGGAAGAATAAGAAGAAGATTGTGCTCCGTTGCATGGCTATAGGCGCATGCGCAGTTCAATGTTTACATTTCATTCCTCTGTAGCGCAATATACTGCATTGCGCTACTGTTAAATGTAGCGAAAAAACGAGTTTGTGCGCCGGTGGCACATAAAATTATATGCGAACTCCGATATTACTTATGTACCTTCTTAAAATAGCAAACACTTCATTTACATTCATTTATTGAAATTGCCATGTATAAGATGTTACGTACTTCAAAAAATTTTATTCAATGTACTTTACTCTATAAAAATTTAAAACGTAAAGATTTGTTAATTTAGCACCATACCAAAAAAATTTAAGGTGTAAATTCTTATGTAATTTCAGATGTAATTCATTCGTTTTTAAAAATTATACAATCCCTAATTTACATGTATTTATCGTAATTTTTATATGAAAAATGTTGCATACTATAAAAAATACTCAAACCTTTCATTTTTTAAAGTTGTATCTCATTTTGATTCATATCTTATTATAAAACATTTTTCTCATAATTTTCTAATTAACGTACCTAATTCATGAAGATAAAAAATACTGAAATTAATATTTTGTCACTTGGTTATTTTGCGACGCGCTGCTTACTTATTTTGCGTTGACGGAGGATCGGATATCCCCTCCACGAACCATCGATTTATTCTTCTCTTCAGCTTCCATCACCACAGAATTGGCGAGGAATGCAAACTATTTTCCAACTCTTTACAAACAATCAATAAAAAAACACGAATCGCGAAAAAAGTTCGATCGCGTGAGAATTAGTGGGAATAAGGAGAAATGCAAAATAAGTAAGTTGTTTTCGTTTTAGAGGACGCAAAATAAGTGGAAGTTGAGTGTAATCCTAAAATTCAAAAAAATCTTTTAGATATTCATTTTTTGTGAATGTTTTCCAAAATATCTAAAAAGGAGGGTAATATGACCTGCCTTACTGATTAAGAAGCAAAATAAAACCGCGTCCACCTTCATTGTAGTTCCAAAAACGCTTAGGTGGACAGGGAGCATTGCAGAAAATCAGTTGAAATTTAATACATGAGACTGGCAATCTTCCACCTCATCTCTGCTCTTGCCCTGTCCAGCACACCTCAATTGTGAGACCTGTCGAAACCAAGCCTCGGCATTTTGACTCTCGAGGGGCAGCCTCGACCGGACCACCTTTCCACTGACTTCCCACTAACTTCCCACTGAGTCAGTGGGAAGGTACCGCGGTGGGGGGGCTGCCCCTCGAGAATCAAAATGCCGAGACTTGATCATAACTCGTCTGAGAGCAGAAAACTCGCAGGCTGCCCAAAAAGGTATTGTGAAGTAAGCCAAGACTCGTCTAAAGGCAGAAAATCTTTAGCCTGTCCCAAAGTGCTTCCAGCAGCAGCCAGACTGCGGCCACTCGATGCTTTAGAACTGAAGAAGGATAAACGTTAGTGGCGCGATCGAACGAGCCCGCAAGTCTTCAAGATAAAATAATAGATATCCTTCAAATACCCTAATTAAAATTAAGAAACTGATAAAAAAACAAATAGAAGTAAATAAATGATTATCCTAGTAATTATTTATGTACTTCTATTTGTCCTTCTATCAGTTCCTACATAAACAATGAAAACAAGAAATTAGTTTAAAATCCGCAAGATTTTCCTGGTAAGCACTAGTACCAACCAAATTAATCCCCTACAATCCTTTGAAAAAGACTGAAACGCATTCAAAAGAATTCGATTGTTGAAACGCAATTGCATCTTATCAGTTTCAATGCCCAGCTAAAGAAGGACCCTTTTGAATTAATTATTAGTTGAAATAGCCTAAAAAATAAATAAAAATCCGTTTCTATTCGTGAGAAGGTACATCAGTTTCTCGCAGATAAATATCAAATATTGGTATTTCAATTGAAATTTTGTCAAACATATTAACTAAAATTTTGAAAGAAACGTAAATGCTTCTCTATTCATATGAATTCATTTTTTTGAAATTTTGAATGCCATTCAATTCATTCCAATTCACCTCTTCTTACCGGGAAGGTGAGGGGGCAACTGAGACTCGAACTGATGGCGTCATCGAACGATCCGGCAAAACAGGACCAGCTTGTTTCTTCAAGGCCGCCTATACTAGTGTCCAGAGTCTGGCTGCGGCTCCCTCGCAGTCTAGGTCAACTGTGTGGAGAAACAATGGTAAAGTTCTTAGCGCCACCTGTGTCAGGCGGTGAAATAGCAATGTTTGCATGTGTTAGTGCGTATGCATGTATATTCAGGACCCTTGTATGTATTGATTATTTTATTATATTACAAAATTAATGATGATTGATGCAAAATAAAGCAAATGAAAAACAAGAAATGATGATATAAGTTAACTATTATTGTATGAATCATTTAGTCTTTTCTATTTGCTTTATTTTGTATTGATTTGTAGTATAAACAATTACACAGAATAGCGTCGCACGTTGGGACGCAACGGTCTAAATGTCACCATCTGTGTCTGGTGTTGAACTATTTTTGTACCCCTCACGGCCTATTGGACCCCCGCACTCTAGATCTAAACTCTGCCATTTCAGCTGATGAGACTTGACCTATCCTGCTCCCTCGCGAGCCGCTAGAATGCTTCCTGGACAAGCATCTTTTTATACCCACTCTAGTCCATTTCCCGTCAGTGGGGCTGCTGGGGTTGCGTTTAGCTCTATCGCATGGAAACAGTTGAAAACCGTGAAACAAACGACGGAAATAATCGACACGTACTTTTTTTCAATGTGATACTTGAAAATTTCGAGATATAATTTTTTTAACTTTGGCACTCGGGCAAAATTTTTTTTTTCAACAGCTCACTGTAAAAGCAGTTTTGCATATAAAATGTAACCCTTGCACTTGAAATGCGCGAAAGAGTACAAGCTTTTGTTACATCCCAGTAACTTCAAAAAATTTTCATTGCCCCTGTGCAAGGGCAACACGCCAAACACCAAGGATAGGGAAGAAGACACCATTCAAATATAATAGTGTTCCCATGATAAATTATCATATGGACCGGGTAGCTGTGCGCATGAGGTAAACCTATGTATACCTCACGTCGACGAATCGGTTTGACACATGGTAATAAGAGATAAAGAAGAACAGCGCTCTGTCTATATGGTAATTACGCACGTGGTAATGAGTCAGTAACTCACACCACGTGCCGATAAAGTAGTAACGCTGTGCTAATAACCTAATGAGAGAATGAGGAGTTATCGGCACAACCTCATTAATTATAATGACTGAATATTATAATCATTATTATGTTAATATTAATTATGTATCAACACTACACCATAAATATTATTAATATCTCGGGTAGTAAAATAGTATTGATCAATGTTATCGCCATTATGTATTGATTGCCGATGAGTCGATCACGATCAATGAATAAAAATCGATCATTGATTATGGATCGTAGTTAAGAAATTGATTGACTGATCATTGGCAATCAATTAATGATCATACTTTATAAAATAAGTAACACAAATTATAAACAAATAAATGCAGAAATGAGTAACTAAAAATGCATTTCTTTGGAAACTAGATATAAAATTGGGCAATAGAAGAGATGAACTCATGAACCCTTGCAGAGATCGTGTCTGGCCACCGATTCGCAATTCGTACGTGCCTTGCCACCGATTTGCGATTCGAACGTGCCTTGCCACCGATTTGCGATTCGAACGTGCCGTGCCACCGATTTACGTTGATCTGCTCCCACTAATAGAAGCATCAATAGTATATATACCCCAGATTCACCTCTGGAGGTTTGTCATTAAGTTCCGAACAGTTGTACGGTTGTTAGGTCTGGACCGGTAATTCAACGTCGTGAGCAGACCCTTCGATAAACGTAAGACTCATTGGATTTCTATGAGCAACTCAACATTCGGTACTTGGTAAATAAAATCCTTGGTCCTTAAGTGGTGCAAGTCCGGAAACCGTAGTGCCACATAGTTCCTTTGGATTACGTGTATCGTCGTATTTAGTCGTGTCGGTTAATAGTGATTTATTTCTGAAATCGGGACGAACTAACCTATCTTGTTAACAAGTGCATGTTTGATTCATTTCTCGTGTACTCAACAAGATACGTAAGCGGATAATTGATCACATCAGTTGCTGGTGGACTTGCATCCCTTACACCATACCTCCTGCAAAATTTATCGTTGTTTTGCTACCTCACGGAGACTCAAACGAAACTCAACTATCCTGCAAGGATTTGTGCGCGTTGACTTGCAATAACAGGAGTAATAAACGACAATTCTCTCTTTTGCCCTCTAATTTAAGAGGTAGACAAGTAAGTTATATAAATATAAATAAGCATCTCAAAACTTATTATATTAACTATAACGCTGAATGTGGAGCGTGAGTTGTATACCTAGGCATCTCAAAACCTAGTATATTAGCGTAAAACGTCCACAATCAACTGCGGAAGTTACATATATAGGCATCTCAAAACCTGTACATTTGGCTCATAACCGCATAAAACTCATAACATTGCCTTCTCATCTTGAGGAGTAGTATAAGTTACCACCTAAGTAACAAACTGTGCAACATTTTATTTATTCATAATAAATCATTTCATTTATTTATATATTCAGTGTTTTATTATCATTGTGAACAACTCAGGGCCCATAGACCTGACAAGTGACAACGTACCCACAAACAAAAATAAATTATCAGGCCTTACCAACCTGATATAATCAGCTAACCGCCTTCCTTACATCCAAAATCCAACCTACCCTCGCCTTTTGCTCGGGACGTAACAGCTGATTTGGTGGCAGCGGTGGGATAGTCACTTTTGTTGTCACAATTGATAATAATTTAAAAATTATTTTACTGAAGCTAATCAAAATTATATGTGCAATTATTTCGAATAAAAATTGTGCATAAATAAAAGCTTCGAAATTTAGGAATTTTCAAAATTACAAAATTATAAGTTTAGTATAAATAATTAGATAAGATATTTCTACTCGGCAAAATTTACATAATTGGAATTAAATCTTAAAATAAATTATTTTATTTTAAGCGTTGGTATACTTCGTGTGATCACAAGCTTTGCCATCGTCAATAACATCAGCGAATTACCCTGAATAATAAATAAATATTATCCATAATTATAAACAAAATTTCGTTCAAAATGTAGATTCACTACAGAAATAGTTTGAATAATTTGTAAATATATTTATTCTCATAATTGCCAAATTTATTGCCCAGAAACATAATATAAGACAAGAAATTTTAAGATGAGAAGATTCAACGCAAAATCACTTCAGAAAGTTGGTAAAAAAAAATTTTGGTTGAACAAGAAAAAAACAAAAATTAATGAATAAATAACTCGTGATATCAAAATATGCGTACCAAGCTATGAATCTTCAAATAGAGGACCTTGGTGAATTCTTACATTCTCAACTAATCGTCTTTAAATTCAAAATCTAAATTTCATTCATAACGTTTAATAAACACTATCAGACAAAATGTCTCATTTCCAGGAAAAAACTATATTAAAGGAAACTCAGAGTAGAAAATTCAAGGATGGCATTTCGTGCGACCCGAAAAATGCTATGATAAAGTTAATGGCAGAATGTATTGCCATGCTACAAGGAGTCATGAAAATGCCTATATTCGATGGCAAAAACATGCCTGTTAGCGATTTTATCGAAGATATTATAACTGGACAGTCTTTCGCGCCTGAAACTTGCGAAAAACAATACGTTATAGCGGTGTTAGCGCGATTAAAAGGTGCTGCACGATTCAGTACTTATGGAAAAACGTTCTCAAAACTGAGTGACCTAATTCAACACCTCGAACAACGATTTGCCCCCCATAAAACTTATTTGTGGTACGTACGCGAAATAACTACCATTCAAATGCTTCAAAATGAAGGTGTTTCTGAATTTTATGATCGATTAACATTTTTAAAGTCGAGAGCTCAGGCAGCTCTTGAAAATATATATAAAAATGCCAATCAGATGGTACTTCCCCTCAACGACTGTGCCTTGGAAGTATTCATTCGGGGTTTACCTGGCGCAATGTCGGCCAAGATAGAGGCGCGAGATCCTATGACCCTGGAAGAAGCATTCGGATATGCTCTTGATTATGAAGCAAGACGCCAAACTGATAGGCTTTTCTTTCAACACTTTTCGCGGTATCAGCAGCCGAGCTATCACGATTCGAAAGAGAAAAATTTTAGCCCTGAAGGACGTACTACTCCTAATGGACTAAATTCTACGAACCCCGCGCAAGACCCAGATAAAAGGCTCTGCGATTTCGAAAGTCCGGTGTTTGAAAGTAATTTCGACCAGCAACAAAAGCATAAACAAAATGTAAAATTCAACTCCTATCAAAATTCTTCAATGCATCAAAATTATGACCATCACCAATTTAATCATAGCCCCGATTATAGAATAGACTATCGGCAACGCGAAGAATTATCTATGTCAGAATCAACCGATTTAATTAATGCATTTACAGAACATGATAATGCGAAAAAATGCGAAACCACATGCTTCGAAAATACCCTAAAAAGTGACTCAATTTTAGACTCTGAAGTTTCTGCGAAATCCATCACGAAAAATCTCTTAGGGAAATCTGGAAGATCGATTAAAGAAAGAGTAAAAACTAAAAAGAAAGACTTTATAAGAGAAGAAAAAGTTATAAAAGAATGTAGAAAACGAAAAAGAAGTACTTCGGATCCTCAAAGTGAAGCCCCTTTGACTCTGAAAATAGTAAAAGCATCGACCCTATTAAATACTAATATTCCCAGGACATCATTCATTGGTTCTGAAAAGACTGTAAAAGTTACAGAAGAATCGCGAGATACGTCAACAGAATCAGATAAGCATTATAAATCACGAAGCATTCACACGCATCAATCAAGCGTCTATCCTACTGAATCACCTGAAACTGACATTCAAACGGCCTGGTCTACGCCTGACCTCGCTAAAGCACTGATTATTGACATGCCTATGGAACTGAAAAAAGGATACAACCAACAACTTAATTCTGAAATCAACGGGTTGTTCTGGACACAGTATTCAATCCAGCGCACAATGCAAAGGGAGCCATGTGGTATTGGTTAAGTGACATATGATCAATTTCCGGATATTATGATGACTCCCAGGCAATAATATGACATGAATAACTCATAAAGTGTATATGTATGATAATTCTTACCTATTTTTACGATTTTCCTAATGTATTTTGAGTTAAGTTAAACAATTCTTCAAATAATTTTTGGACCTTTAATACACTAAATACTTCATGATAGTAAACGAAACCAAAAATTTATTTGTTATACAGAAGTTATTTTAAAAAAAAATTCTAGTAATAAAACTGTACTTCTTTGTCTTGATGAACACAGCCTTTCAAAGTAACGTTAGCTTAAACTAAACTTCTAACTTAAAAAGTTATCTCCAGATTATATAATATTAAAATTTTAGACTTAATTAATTATGAGATCTAATAATTATAACTAACATATCTATAAATTATTTATTCAAATCACTAACTAGAAACTTTTCAGCTTTTAACTGTTAATTTCTATAATAATCGTTTAAGATAGGAGTATTATGACAAGCATGTCTAATTTTAATTTTGAAATTTCCGCGTTTCAAAATTAAGTTTATTGAATAATTAGTAAAATGGCAATAATTTGTAATAATATGGCAAATCATCGATGAGTGAATTGGCTGATATTCCTGGAATTCCGTTGAACAGGATGATAATAAAATAATTTTTCTGTGAAAT
Organism: Diplolepis rosae; assembly: GCA_030998225.1. Classification (NCBI taxonomy): domain Eukaryota; kingdom Metazoa; phylum Arthropoda; class Insecta; order Hymenoptera; family Diplolepididae; genus Diplolepis; species Diplolepis rosae. Next base: position 112,956 of record JAPYXD010000215.1, on the reverse strand, counting down.
TTTATTAGTGTTAAAGTAATATCAATTCTAATAATATTCGAATCCAGAATTTTCTCATCGTGTTTTATTTTAATGAAAATAACTGTGTCAAAGTAATTTATAAAATGCAAGGATTCTAAAACAGAATTGTTCAATGCATTACCTTCTAAATTTCGCAGAGCAAATTCTGACGGAATATGAGTAAATTCAGATTGTGTATCTGTATTGCATACTTTACTATCTAACATATTATATATTATAGGAACGTAATCAGCTATACTAAAAATTAGTAATTAAAAAAAAAAATAAGAAAAAAGTGTTTTCATTAAAATTTATATCCCAATTATAAAATTATTGAATAGAAAACGATTTCAATCTCTATATAACTCTAAATATTTTATACTGTTAATACCATTTTCATAACAACAATAGTTCATACAAATAAAATATCCGAAGTGATTATTAAATGATTTTTTTTTTAAAGTTTCAGCTACATAATATACGAGTTTTGTGTGTAGTTATGGTGGACAATGAACATTAACTAAATTAATTGTTGATAGCTAAATTTTTCAACGACAATCTAACACAAATCCTTTCCATGACATCAAAATATTTATATAATTTTCTGAATGCGCAGGCGCGGAACAACATTTTCAGGAGACATGGATAATTGATGAAGCAATGCTTTTTATTTGCATCCACTCTAGAAATTCCAGCACAGCATGAGATACAACCTTTTCAGTATTCAGAAAACCAAGGATGTTCCCACGCTATTTCCAGACAAACTAGATGATGACCTAAGCCTCAAAAATCAACGGATGCAAAGAATGGAAATAAATATACTCAAATACCCAGACGAACTTACTACGGATGTCACTAGTTTGCCGTCTGACCATTCGCGACCGTCAATCACTTGCAACCTTTCAGAACTGCCTACAGCTTGTGAAATACCCAGAGTAACAAGCATTCACAGTAGTAAAAACGTGCACGTCAGACATAATAAAAGCAGAAGTAAATAATATTCATCAGGATTTAAGCAAGAAAACTAATTAAATTCAAATCATTTTGAAAAGAATCAAATGAAACCATCGACAAAATAGAATCGCAAGGACAATATTGGAATGATTACATGTATTATGAAAAAATGATGCAATGGTCAACTCATTTGGAAGTAAAATTGGAACATTCATATGAAATAATAAAACAATTTATTAAAATAACAGAATACGCACGAGAAGGCAAATTACACCCTTCGACAATTTCCAAAGCCTAACTACAAGAAGTAATCACTGAAATACACACTAAAATGGAAGATTGCGAATTTCCGATTCCTACTTCGCACATTAGAGTAGAATTACTTTCACAAATTGGCAAAACGGACATTAAAATTAAATCTGGAAAATTACTAGTATCGGTAGACATCCCATTGCTAGATAGAAAAGCACTACAATTATATAAAATTTATCCATTTCCTGTGTACCAGAACATTTCAGGAAATTATACAAGAGCCATCTACATTTTGCCAAGAAAACAATATATTGCCCTGACAGAAGACGAAAGAAAATTCTTTTTGGCAGATAAAGAGTACTATGACACCTGCCAGAAAACAATCCATCACACAATTTGCGAAAACACCCAACCAATACACGAAACAGTCACAACTACGTCCTGCGAATGTCTAATGCTGAAACGCCCTTCAATGGAAATTTTAAAGCAATGTGATATAAAAATAAACACAAAAAATTCAGTTTTTTGGAAGCATATTCCATCCTTAAACGCGTGGATATTTTCAACTAAAAAACCAGAGCCAATCAGCATCACCTGTAAAAAGGGAAAAACAGAAAAAGGACATATTACAAATTCAGGAATATTAAGATTAAGTGCAGGGTGTATTGTCAGAACGGAACAGACAACTTTAATTGGAACTCAAATAAATGTAAACTCAGAAGAATTTATCTACAACCCCGGATTTTCATTGAACATATCAGAAATTTCCCCAATAATCTATAAAACGATGCATATTCCTAAGATAACATCATTTTTGTTGGGAAACAGAAAAGGATGAAAAATTAAAAAATCTGCATACGGAAGAATCACTCTCTACCATAGAAGAACAGCTGCTCGATATGGAAAATAATCATTATAAACATAAATTAATCCATAAATACTGGTTAGGAGGGTCCAGTATCCTAACCTTATTAATAATAACAGCAGTAATATACCTCACACAAGGAATAATCCATAAAAACTGTAAAATCTGTAATAATAAAAATATAAACATAAAAGAAAACCTAGAGGAAGTAGAACTACAACCCCTTTCGGTAGACAACCAAACAAACACAGAAGAAATTCACCCCCTCCCAAGAGTATTAACAATCCCAACAACAAATGTTAGAATTGCATAAACAAATGCAAGTCGTTGAGGACAACGACACTTTTAAGGAGGGAGGACAATACCCAAGTAGACAAAAATTTTGCCAAAAATCACCCTGAATTACGATACAGCCTTATGGATACCGCCAGGAATATACAATAATTAATCACGACACATAATGGCAGCTATAATAAACTAACAATCAAAGCAACAGAGGAAAAAGAATAAGGATCGCAGAAAGTACGAGGAGTATAGCCGTAGCAAGCTAACAAACCACTCCCACTTGAGAAAGAAATTAATAACACCCACCAAGAGCAACCATAATGAATTATGATCCAATCATATAAAGAAATACAATGTGACACCTTACAGAACGCAGCGTATCACGAGCAGTCGAGACTCCCGACATGGCCAGAGCGTAACTCGAACCGCCCAGCGAAAAGAAGACTCGCGACCGCCTGGAATGATTCACACACGCTAAATAAGTTCTCCTGCATCCATATGAATTCTTAATACAAGATCATTATTAGAAGTGCCAAAAATTTCACATTGCAGTGGGCCTTACGCCAATAGATGCACCGACAAGATGGCTATCGTTATCAAAAACTCCATGGCAACCCCGCAACAATGACCACCTAATATACAAGTATTGTTGGACATGCAACCATCATGGAGGCACAAGTGATACATATAGATATGCAGAACAGCGAACTCCACATACGGTATGCTATCCGGTCAGAAAATTTTAAACGAACAATCAAATTCGGGAGATTCCATTAACAATAATTGAATAATATCCGCGAAGAATAAAAGATGTGCATTGCTATATATCCATAAACCTTTAATCATGTGGATCAATCAGTATTGAGCCAGATAACTAAGGGTTTCTCCGAACTATAAGGGCACATATCTCCATTGTTAACACAATACTAGAATTAACTACAACAATGTTTTGATTAATTGACTATTTAACACTTAAAGGGATAAAGCCAATTTTTGGTCAATAAAAATAATCAGGAGCATGGCAATTAACAAAGCCGTTATTGGTAAAATCGGGTAACGCCAAGCTCAACCATGAATTTTCAATTATAAAATACCCGATTTGGCCAATAAATGAGCTCGTGCCAGCCAAATTAACCTAGAAATAAGCAATAAATGGAATCACTAAAATAAACATAATATGGATTCCCAGAATTTGGATTATAATCAGATTATAAGTTAAAAATAGGGTAGAATTTTGTAAAATAACAATACTTTTAAGAAAATGTTTTAATTTTAATTACACAGAACTAAGTTAACATTTTGGTCAACTGAAGTTTTATGCAGTGACATGAAAAAGGAAATTTCCTTGCAAAATTATAATTTACAATGAATTTTATACTGAATGACAGTTTCATAAGATAAAAAAAAAAAAAATTTTTAAAAGGATGCAGGGCATTTTGCAATTTTAAAATACCTATAATCAAAAACATCATAAATGGCATCAAGTTTGTGTTAGTTTTCTAACATGGAAATTCGGGAAGTTTCCAAAGAATATATGAAATAATAAGAACCAAACTCCGAGGTGTCATTATCTCAATCAAAAAGCAATGTCGAGATTGCATACGTATATTATATGAATTGTATGTATGATACAAATAATGTTGTGAATGCATATGCAATTTCGACATACTGCAGAAAGCTTCAGGGAGATATAACAGCATGAATGCTCCTAGAGCATTATGCTACCCTACTAAATCCTTACTATTTCCACGCTCAAATTCGGGTGGTCCTACATTAAAATTGCGGAAATTCACCTCGGAACCTGAAAATATCTATTATCAGAAACCGATACACCCTCAATCAGGTATCCCAGTCGAATTTGAGATGCATGAATTTGGGGCTCCACATACGTGTGTACACTCATACATGTGTGCGTATACAGGCGTGTAAATGGGGGCAACAATCACAGGTAGATGAGCCTATAAGTAGAGGTATGATAATTATAACCTAGAACTAATAGTTAATAGTATAATATATATATAAACAAAAAGGTTTTCTTTTAACAAAAAAAGGGAGAATTAAAATCATTTTAAAATAAGTAAAATTTAAAGTAAAGTAAATCAAACAATAAGAGAGACCGGAAGAGAGGGGTTACCTCATACCGAAAATTAAACTACACTGACACCCCCCCATCCGCCTCTCAACCGCTTTCATTGTGTTTATATTGATAAGAATAACTTTTCATATATTTTATAGCTTTTAGAGTAAAATTTATTTGACTAATATAACCTAGCTATTAAGCTAATAGGAAGTAAATGATAACACAAAAAAAAAATTTGCTTTCTTGAATATGCCTCGTCTGCCAGCCTTTCAAGCTATTATATAAAGTTAAAATTTTTATATAAATAAGGAAACATTTACAACTAAGTACAATATACTAAAATATAAATATAAGATACATAACCTAGGTACTTACAACTAAGATATATGTACATAAAAAGGTATATATAAATTCAAAAAAAAAAACTAATATTAATGGTAACTGGGAGGCAGCACCGGATCCTCCGTTGGCACCAGGACGTCCTCAGGCCTCGGGTCTGAAACAAGAATTAATAAATAAGAAACGAGAAATCGAAGACAAGAAACAGAAAAGAAGAAGGGAATTTTAAATAGAACAAGATTGGAAACGAAATCTACAACTTACACCACGGAGCATCATAGTATGTCCCGCATCGGCACGGGAGGACATGGAAGGAGCCACGCAGTTAGCGCCCACAGTGGCAGAAATCCCCCATGTACCAGGCACCACTGAAACATTCAAGAAAAAAGGGAATAATAAATAAAATATGCTAAATCAAGGCAATTCCAGCGAGCAAACGACGACTTACCCAAGGCAAACAGAAGGCAGTAGAAGAGAGTGTATACACTCCTGTACGGCAGGTGTGCCCACATGCGCTTCTGTAAGCGCTAGCAGCTCCAGTGCTCGAGCATGTGCCACCTCCTGCGCTCTCCTAGCAGCCTGGATCGCTATAGAGTGCCAGCACCTTCGAATTAGCCTATTTTGGCGCCCGCCTCGGTTCTCCCGGGCCACCCGTCTCCAGGTTTGGTGAAGTTGCCCCTGTTGGACAATTTCCGTCGACAGAAGGAGAACCCGGGCCAGGAACAAACCTGGGGAGCATTGTGGAAGGTTCCGCGGACGCCCCTGCACACCTGAAACAGATACACAAAACAATTAAAAATCAACAGATTATGAACGAAATAGGAGCCTTGATGCACCGCCCTGCTCAACACACCTAAGCTAACCCCACCACTAGACCTCGACATTTTAGGGCATCCTTACACCCTAAAATGCGGTGTTTCAGCTCCAAGGAAGCCACACGCAATAAAACACCGGGACTCCTCGAATCGAGAACCCGGACCACGGCAAAGAAGTCGCGGGAGACGGAGAAATCAACCAACTCCTGACAGGCCAGGGTCATCGATTTTATGGCCCGACTGGGACGAACGCCGCGCACTGATACATAAAAAAACCCCAATTTATCTTCAATTTCCGATATTCGCACCTGCAGACTGTCGCGCCGCGGCGCAAACACGGCAAGATCATCGGGGGAGAAAGATGAACTGGAGGCACTCGGCTGTATCAGGGAGAGATCAAGATCTAAAACCGAGACACTTCGCGAATGCGGCACTACCCGAACAAATCATGCAAATTAAAGAAGGGGGCACTTACCAGCTCCTTCAGGCACCGACGTGGCCTCCCTCACTAAGGAGAGAGGGTAGCCATGATTTTGACAGTTCTCCTCGTAGGTGATGGTCTCTCCACCCGAAGATGACCCATCGTCTGCCATGGCTGCTTGAGACTGAGGAGAAGATCATCCCCACGACCCAGCATGCAACGAGATGACATCATGTAAACCATGCAAAATCAGCCAAAAACCCCATTAAGGCAGAATACCTAAGGAACACGTGCACTAGAACAAAGAACAAGATCCAAAATTTCGCCATGTCAACTTCTACAGAAAATTGACTCATGGCAGCTGCAGCATAGCATCACCATCCAGCATCTTTAAAAAATGACATCATCTTACAGCAACCGAATCCTCGGGTGACACCGTTCTCAGGGCACATATAACCTAGTAAAAAAAAGCAAAATACAAAGAAGAACGCCTTGTCAAGTTATGGTGAAAATTACTTCAGCTCTTGCAAACATCAGCTTGCAGCTGCAAAATAACATCACTATTTTACTAAGAACTATTTACTTACCAAGGAGATTCCGGAAATGTAATCCATACCACAAATTATGGGGCCCACATATCGATATAAAATGCACACCACACTTTTCTCACTAATTCACGCAGGACACTTATTATTTCATCGAGGACGATGATTATTCTAAGGAGGGAGGACTGTTACATCCCAGTAACTTCAAAAATTTTTCATTGCCCCTGTGCAAGGGCAACACGCCAAACACCAAGGATAGCGAAGAAGACACCATTCAAATATAATAGTGTTCCCATGATAAATTATCATATGGACCGGGTAGCTGTGCGCATGAGGTAAACCTCATGCCACACATGGTAATAAGAGATAAAGAAGAACAGCGCTCTGTCTATATGGTAATTACACACGTGGTAATGAGTCAGTAACTCACACCACGTGCCGATAAAGTAGTAACGCTGTGCTAATAACCTAATGAGAGAATGAGAAGTTATCGGCACAGCCTCATTAATTATAATGACTAAATATTATAATCATTATTATGCTAATATTAATTATGTATCAACATTACACCATAAATATTATTAATATCTCGGGTAGTAAAATAGTATTGATCAATGTTATCGCCATTATGTATTGATTGCCGATGAGTCGATCACGATCAATGAATAGAAATCGATCATTGATTATGGAGCGTAGTTAAGAAATTGATTGACTGATCATTGGCAATCAATCAATGATCATACTTCATAAAATAAGTAACACAAATTATAAACAAATAAATGCAGAAATGACCCAGATAACAAAGTGCGTGCACACTGCGAGCGTTATCGCTCGCACGGGTGCGGATTATGCTGCACGCGTGCGTTAACCACGCCACGCAGATACGTCATCATATGCGACGGATATCGCCTGCACGTTGTGAAGTTTGCATTCGTGACGGTGAAAAGCGAGCTTTATGCGCCTCGTATAATTTAAAATTATTTCCAAAATATTAATTATAATAAGAAATAAAAATACATAATGTACTTGCAAACATTATATTTAAATTTGGAAAGCAATATTTTATATATATACATATATATTTTTTTTTTTTCTAAGAACTCTCAAGAAAAAATAACTTTAACGAAATAACTTTAATATTTAAGTTACGAAGAATGAGGACAATTTTTGGTGCTACGAAAATAATACTTTTTCTTATATTATTGGTCATACATTTGAGGTAAATCTTTTCTAAGACGTCTCAACAAAAGATAAGTGTTAAACTTCTATTTCAATCACAAGGAACGAGATCATTTTTGGTAATAATAAAAATAGTACACTTTCTTATATTAATATAGTAATTTACTTTTTAAGTAGTCTGAACGAAAAGTAAATCTTTTAAATCACGAGGAACAAAAACATTACCTGGTAGTAAGAAAATAGTAGACTTTCTTATGCTAATTATAAAGAGTTACACTACCGGTCAGAATTGTGGGACCACCTGTTTTTCGATGATTGCTTAAATGATCTTAATTCCAATTTTGTAAGTGATGAAATTTGTACTCTTAATAATGTGAAAGCCATCAAAATTATCTTTAAAATTAGTCTGGAATGAAGTCGTTTCGTTAAATTTTGAAGAAGTTATTGCAAAAAAAGTCAAAATTTCAGTGTTTTCTTAAATTTTAAATACATTTCGAAACATACAACATTTTTAAATGTTCTTCGGCTCATTTTAAAGCTAAGATTCTACAGTATCGCAGTAAATTGTTATTATAAATGTTTAATTTTTTTCTTGTATAATACAAAGAATTGAAATTGTAACAAAAAAGTAGGGAAATTTCGAAAACATTTAATCTGTGGGTAAATCATAATAAAGATCATATGAATATATATTTCAAGGGAATTTGATACAAAATTTATGATTATATGTTTTATATATCTTATAAAAATGTTTTTATCAGCAAAAGCAATATAGAAATTTTTCAAACTTTTTTATTTGAACTTTAACCTTGAGCAGTATGTAAGAAAAAAATTACAAATCAATTCCAAGAATTTTGTTCGATTTTGTAGAAATTTAGCTTTAAAATTAGTCCAAGAACATAAAAAAATGTTGATTATTTCGAAAGTTATTTAAAATTTAAGGAGCGATTGAAATTTTGACTTTTTCTATAATAACATCTTCAAAATTTAACAAAACGAATTCATGCTGGGATCATTTTATGAAAAATTTTCATAGCTTTGAATTTAATTAAACGAACAAATTTTTTCACTTACATAATTCAAATTAGGATAATATAAGCAATCATCGAAAAATAGGTGGTCCCACAATTCTGATTGGCACTGTATATCTTCTCTAAGAAGACTCAACGTATAAAAACTTTTTAACTTTCAGATTAAAATTACGAAGAACACGAAAATTTGGTATTGTAAAAATACTATATAAATAGTAATGGAAGAATTACGATTCGTCATCTGCGAAATCTTCCTCAGACTGAGACTCCTCGTCCGTGCTTCTTTCATCACGTTGTGCTTCCAGTTCTTTAATTTGTTGCTTAATGTTCTTTTCCAAGGTTCCATTTTTTTCCTCTGGAAGACTTTTTCGCTGAGACTTTCTATGTCTTTGTTTTGTATGTCTCAAAACCTTCATGTGATTTTTAAAAATTTCTTTGTTGGATGGACCATGGAAATTTGTACACTTCACGGCTGACTCATAAAATAAAATGGAGCACTTTAATAATAATAAAGTTTAAAACTTAAAATTTTAGACTGTGACTAGTTTAGTATTTTGTATGTGTTACAAGCAACTTTTTATTTTTCGTCCAATTTGAAAATTAAATTTTATATCATTCGAAGCCGACTGCCGACCCGCAAGCTTGAAAATAAGGTTATGTTAGTGATGCCGGTCAACGCGTGGTCAACTTTGTCATTGTGGCTTGCACTTTTAAAATAAGAAAAATCACGTGTCAGACTATTAACAAACTATTAGAATAAATATTAATTACCTTACCTGTCAGATTTCCTTTTATTTAAAAGTTTATCTGTCTAATGAATTTAACGCACACTGAATTCGCACTGACTCACTGAATGCACCATGCACATAGCCTAATATAACCAACGTGCTGTGCGGGTAACGTGCATCGCACGGTTGTTATCTGGAGAGTAATTAAAAATGCATTTATTTGGAAACTAGATATAAAATTGGGCAATAGAAGAGATGAACTCATGAACCCTTGGAGAGATCGTGCCTGGCCACCGATTCGCAATTCGTACGTGCCTTGCCACCGATTTGCGATTCGAACGTGCCGTGCCACCAATTTACGTTGATCTGCTCCCACTAATAGAGGCGTCAATAGTATATATACCCCAGATTCACCTCTGGAGGTTTGTCATTAAGTTCCGAACAGTTGTACGGTTGTTAGGTCTGGACCGGTAATTCAACGTCGTGAGCAGACCCTTCGATAAACGTAAGTCTCATTGGATTTCTATGAGCAACTCAACATTCGGTACTTGGTAAATAAAATCCTTGGTCCTTAAGTGGTGCAAGTCCGGAAACCGTAGTGCTAGATAGTTCCTTTGGATTACGTGTATCGTCGTATTTAGTCGTGTCGGTTAATAGTGATTTATTTCTGAAATCGGGGCGAACTAACCTATCTTGTTAACAAGTGCATGTTTGATTCATTTCTCGTGTACTAAACAAGATACGTAAGCGGATAATTGATCACATCAGTTGCTGGTGGACTTGCATCCCTTACACCATACCTCCTGCAAAATTTATCGTTCTTTTGCTATCTCAAGGAGACTCAAACGAAACCCAACTATCCTGCAAGGATTTGTGCGCGTTGACTCGCAATAATAGGAGTAATAAACGACAATCCTCTCTTTTGCCCTCTAATTTAAGAGGTAGACAAGTAAGTTATATATATAAATAAGCATCTCAAAACTTATTATATTAACTATAACGCTAAATGTGGAGCGTGAGTTGTATACCTAGGCATCTCAAAACCTAGTATATTAGCGTAACACGTCCACAATCAACTGCGGAAGTTACATATATAGGCATCTCAAAACCTGTATATTTGGCTCATAACCGCATAAAACTCATAACATTACCTTCTCATCTTGAGGAGTAGTATAAGTTACCACCTAAGTAACAAACTGTGCAATATTTTATTTATTCATAATAAATCATTTCATTTATTTATATATTCAGTGTTTTATTGTCATTGTGAACAACTCAGGGCCCATAGACCTGACAAGTGACAACGTACCCACAAACAAAAATAAATTATCAGGCCTTACCGACCTGATATAATCAGCTAACCGCCTCCCTTACATCCAAAATCCAACCTACCCTCGCCTTTTGCTCGGGACGTAACACTTTCAAAAATGTTATGGCATAGATTTCGTAATTTTTTTTGTATTAACAATATAGTACATTTTTATAAACAATTGAATTTTTTTAAAATTTGGAACTAATTTTTTTCCAATTTTTTTGTTTCTAAATCTTTGTTGGAGTTTTTTCAATACGCATGCAAAATTTTGGAATGGAAGAATGAAAACTGTAGGTGTAATTAATTTATAAAATCTGTCCCGCGCATTGCAACGAGAGAGCTTGCACGCTGCAACTACGCTTAAGCTTGATTAGGCATGCTTGGACTCGAAGCACGTGTGGCAGTGAATGCAGTGACCGCTGTTTCAGTTTTCTGTGAATGTTCCTCAAGTGTTCACCTATTTCAAATTAATACAGAAATGCCAAGCTCTCGATTTAAACATGTCTGCTGCAATACGTTTAATAAAAAAAATCATAGTGGAAAAAAGCAAACAAAAAAATTTGCGTCGCGTTTCGTCCTTGATACTCGAAAAATTGAAAATTTTCAAACCGGATGATGTTTCTTGTACACAATGCAAAATAGAAGCAAATGAAATGGAGATGGAAGATTTTTGTTGTAAGTACATTCAAACTTGTGCGTAGACTATTTCAAAACGAATCATTAGTTATAATGATGAATTGATGAGTGAAGTTTCACGATAAAATTACTCTAAATGATACACTTAAGACGAAAATTTTTTTTTTGCTTTTTTCCACTATGATTTTTTTTATTAAACGGATTGCAGCAGACATGTTTAAATTGAGAGCTTGGCATTTCTGTATTAATTTGAAATAGGTGAACACTTGAGGAACATTCACAGAAAACTAAAACAGCGGTCACTGCATTCACTGCCACACGTGCTTCCAGTCCGATCATGCCTAATCAAGCTTAAGCGTAGTTGCAGCGTGCGAGCTCCACCATTGCCGGTCCCAAGCCCGGATGCGAAAGGAGGAGGGGGCACACAGACAGCAACATGACACTACATAATTACAGCGACGGTGACGCTGAACTTCCCTCGTGCCCTTCTCGCGGTCACATCACAACCACATGCACGATACCGACACCCACACATACCAGTATGAATGCGTTGCTGAGTGAATGGGCTGCGGCCGGCGCCTGGTGGATATTCCCGATAGACTAGCCAAGAGAGGAGTAGTAGCCTCCCGACCAGGGTAGGACGCGATGTCAGTACCTTACCTCTGTGGAAGTAATATGGGTAAACGTAAGTCCCTCCGGTGTTCGGCCGCGAAGGGCAAAGATCCCGTCGAACCACATATTAAACTGGGAAAACCGCTCACGTTTCTACTGTCTGGAGCCAATTTCGGGGTTGAAATCATGGACGCCCGGCCGCAGGAATGAAGGATTACCTGGTGAGTATTTCCTTATACCCGACGCTGCGTAGGATAAATCGCACACCGTCTAGCCTGAAGTCCGGGTCAGGTGTCGGGGCGGACCCGGCACCGCTCGGTCGATAGGGGTGACGTTAAACCTTTAGCATCATTATGGCGCGGGCCTATGCCGTAACCTTTTTACTAGCTTCATTTAATGTTCCGATAGGATCGACCATCCGATAAGCCGCTTCTCGGTTTCGGTGCACATAACTAGGGATCTATACAGGCGGGGATAGTAGCCCTACTGCGGTAGGGCTTCCATGATGGGCGAACCGTCTTAAGACACGACGAGATTAATATGAATTCTGACCATAATAAAGGAGATGAAGCGGTGAAGGCGCCTGATGCGCACTCACACACTCCTCCAGGGGCAGATGGGTGGAAAGACGTCCTTCAGCTCCTGAAGGAGCAAAGTAAGAAAATGGAGAGGTTGGCCAGGGATCTCAGCGTTATCCAGCAGGGTATGCTGAGAAACAACCCTGGGCATGTTAAGGACAGTGTCAGTGAGGCTTCGGAGGTGTTGAGCGGAATGATCAACACCCACAAGTGCTTACTGGAGAGCGGGGTGGAAATCCAGAAAAGGCTGGAATCCTCTACACCGCCTCAAAAAAGATGGGCATCTTCCAGAGACTGCGCTCTGCGTCTCTGGGAGATACCCCAAAAAAGCTGACAAAGGGAGAGAAGAGGGTTGCTCCTTCTCCCTCCGAAGATCGGCTTCCCAAGAAGGGTAAGGGCGGCATTTCGCCAACTTACGCTGCGGCCACCAGAGGCCAAACCCCAAAAACGGATGGGGAATGGCAGCTGGTGGAGAAGAAAAAAAAGAAAGAAAGAAAAAAAATTAAGAAAACGAAAGAGGTTCCTGTGCCCTCTGCGCAGGAACCTAAAACAAAGGGGAAGTTGGCGAGGCGCTCTCCGGCCGCCAGGTCGGGCGACGCTATCAGGGTGTCGACGAAGGATGGAGAGTCCTACGCCGATATCCTGAAGGCTATGAAGGCGAAGGTTAACCCCCAAAATGCAGGGGCGGAGGTCCTCTCCATTCGGAGAACCAGGAGGGAAGAGATCCTTCTGGTCCTCAGAAAGGGGGGTGACGTCTCGACCTTCGAAAAGGCGCTTAACCAGGCTGTCGGGGAGAAGGACGAAGTTAAATCTTTGGTCTCGAAGAGTTCCCTTGAAGTTAGGGACCTCGACGAGACAGTCACAAGAGAAGAGGTTGTTGCCGCGCTATGCATCGCGCTGGGCAAGCTAGACCTCGGGGATCAGTGCAGGCTGTACAAGCGCTTTGGTGGTGTGCAGACTGCGGTGGTCCGTTTATCCGAGGCGGACGCCCGGAGCTTGCTCGAGCTCGGTAGGCTAAGGGTGGGGTGGGTGAACTGCCGCATCCGAGAGCATGTCGAGGTTGCCTGGTGCTTCAGGTGCCAGGGATATGGCCATGTGTCGCGTGGCTGCACGCTTCCAGGCAGGAAGGATGCCTGCTGGAGGTGTGGGGGCGCGTCACACGTGGCCAAGGAGTGCAAGGCTTCCCCTCGGTGCCTGACTTGCACCGATAGGGGCAAAAAAGATGTCGCCCATACTTCGGGGAGCGGTTCTTGCCCAATATTCAGGGTGGAACTCCGGAGGTTGAGAGGTAGAAAGTGAAATTTCTACAGCTCAACCTCGGGAGAGGGAAGGAAGCCCAGAACCTTCTGATGCAGACTGCCAGAGAGAAGAGGGCCGATTTGTTGCTCATTAGTGAGCAACACAAATGGTCCGAAAACTCTGCTTGGTACCAGGATGCATCAAGGAGGGCTGGGATCTTTGTCTGCAGCCCTGATTTGAGCATCGCGGATTTCCTGGAGACCGATACGGGGTTCGTTTGGGTGCAGGTGGCGGGGGTACGTGTGTACAGCTGCTACTTCTCCCCCAACGATCCTTTCGAGATTCTTCAGACCCAGATCTTCCTCCATGAGGAAAGCCTCAAAGAGGCTTGTTGGCGGTCCCTTATTGCGGGCGACTTTAATAGTAAGTCGCCCGAGTGGGGAGAAGCCCGTCTGGACAGGAGGGGAATCTTAGTCGGTGAGATGGTCGCCAGGAATGAACTGATTGTATTGAATCGGGGCAGGGATTTTACGTTCAGACGAGGAGCGGGGGGGTCGATTATCGACCTCACGATTGCCGCGCCCCGTCTTGCCTCAAGGATATGCGACTGGTGCGTCCTCGATGTAATAACATTGAGCGACCATCAGTGCATTGAGTTTAGCATCCAGGAACGGAGTCACCCAGTGAATACGGGAAGGGGCGGCAAGATAAGGAGCCCCTCCTAGAACACAAAACGGCTCAGCAAAGACAAGCTTCGTGAACACCTTGAAGAAACCAGGCTCATAGATGAGCTTGGTTGGGCAAGGTCTGCTGAGTCGTTCAAGGACACTGTGCGCGCGGCGAGGCGGAAAGTGGTCGCAGCATGTGACCACTCCATGACTCGCCGCGGGCACAAGCGTACCGGGGACTCGATGTACTGGTGGAACGACCAGTTGTCCGTCCTGCGTCGAAAATGCCTTGCAACGCGGCGGAGATTCACTCGCTCAAAAGGTGATCTTCTGCTGCACGAGGCATGGAAAAGGGTGAAAGCGGCTTTCAGGCGAGGCATAAAGAAAAGCCGACTTCAATGCTGGAAAGACTTGATCGGAGAGGTCGAGAAGGAGCCATGGGGTCTCGCCTTCAAAATAGTCACTAAGAGATTGGTGACTAGAAGAAAGACCCCGGGCCTGGATAATGCCGATCGAGTCAAGTACATCGTGCGAAGCTTGTTCCCGCATGTAGAGCCGTTCCAAAGGCAGGACCGAAGTTCCTGCGTGGTCCGGAGCGAAGAACTCTTCACTCTCGAAGAACTAAAGACAGCAGGTGGAAGGCTCAAGGCAAACACAGCGCTAGGGATTGACGGGTTGCCGAACGAGATCCTCAAAGAGGTGATCGGGGTATACCTAGAGATCCTCTTTGAAGTCTTTAACTTCTGTCTTCGGGAGGGGAGGTTCTTCGCAGACTGGAAGAAGCAGAGGTTGGTCCTGTTGAGGAAGGGCTACAAACCTCTAGGGGATCCCTCATCGTATAGACCAATATGTTTATTGGATACGATGGGGAAACTTCTGGAGGAAATGATCCTACAAAGACTACAGGGCCACATGGTCCACGAGAATGGTCTCTCGGAAAACCCGTTCGGCTTTCGGAAAGGCAGGTCCACAGTTGACGCCATCCAGGCAGTGGTGGACATCGCCACTAAAGCAAGAAGAGGAACTGGTAAGCGTAAGGGATTCTGCGCGTTGATCAGCATTGACTTACGCAATGCGTTCAATACCGCGAGATGGAACATCTGCATCGAGGCGATGGTGCGGAAAAAGGATCCAGACTACCTGTTGCGAATGATACATGACTATCTGAGCGACAGGTGAGTGATATATGAGGGCGACAAATGGTCTCTCAAGGAAGAGATGACATGTGGCGCCCCTCAAGGGTCGCGGGTGGGTCCACTCGTTTGGAATGTCATGTACGACGATTTCCTGCGCATGGACCTGCCTGCTGGAGCGAGCATCATCGGCTTCGCGGACGACGCACTTGTCGTGTGCGCTGCTGACAACGTCGGCATTATGCAGCTGAGGATCAATGATACTCTGTGGCGGGCAAAGCGTTGGTTAGATAGCAGAGGCCTGAAAATGGCCCCTGAGAAGACCGAGGCTTTGCTGGTCACAGACAGGAGATCCTTCCAATATCCGAAGATCGCTCTCGGGTAACATGAAATCGAGTGGAAAAAGAGCATTAAGTACCTAGGAGTGCAGTTGGATCGAAGGCTTAGCTTCGGCGAACACCTGCAGATCGCGACTGCCAAAGCCATCCAATGTGGGGCCGCCCTGACTCGGCTCATGCCCAACATTGGTGGAACCAGGGAAGCTAAGAGAAGGCTGGTGGCGAGCGTGGTAAACTCGAAGCTGCTTTATGCAGCTCCGATTTGGACAAGTGCCCTTAACAACCATGCTATCGTGAAGAGGCTGTTCTCGGCACAGAGAGGTGTGATGATGAGAATTGTCTCAGCATACCGAACTGTGTCGACGAGTGCTGTGCTGGTCCTGGCGAGCGTCCCGCCAATTGACTTATTGGCGGAGGAAAGGAAAGAGACCTTTCAGCTCCGTAAGGAGCTCACCTGCTTAACAAACCTGCAGGAAATCGCTCGCGCGAAGGAGGCCATCCGCAAGGATGGAAGGCGCAGACTCGTCGAGAAATGGCAGGCGAGATGGCATGGTGACCAATCCGGGAGATGGACACACCGTCTAATCCCGGAGCTCACCACCTGGCTGGATAGAAAGCACGGTCAAGTCGGCTTTTACCTGGCGCAAGCGCTTTCAGGCCATGGCTGCTTTAATGCGTACCTGAAGCGCTTCAAGAAGAGAGACGACGACTCGTATAGCTACTGCGGATCCCTTGTGGACAATGCAGAGCACACACTCTTTTTCTGTGCCAGGTGGGGCGTTGCAAGAGATGATTGCAATATTGATGATAGGAATTCGACTCAATAGAATTTTTTATAGAGAATTTAATTCTGAATAATGTTTTCTCATTTATGTGATGAAAAAAATTTTTATCATAGCTTGCGGAAGGAAATAATGTAGAAAATACCTATAATTTGTGTTCTACGATATTTTCAAGTTTTAGTGAAATAAAAAATATTGCGTTTTTTTGGCACACCCTAATACACATGTCTGTGTGTGTGTGATGCGATCCGAGAAAAAGACCCTAAGCGTCCCAGCGGTAATTTCAGAGGATGAAGGAAAGAACAAGCGAGCGGGTAAGACTCGGTTTCTGATATGGGGCATAATTTCTCAAGTGATACCACCCCAAAAAACGAAGTCGTCCGATCGGGCTTAAAGTTTGGCTTATTGGAGTCCTATTTGATGGTACTTTCTACAAAAAGAATTTTTTCGTTTTGACAAATATTTTCTAAAATGGGGGGGGGGGGGGGATAATTTTTCAGACTTTTCATGGGAAGCCTTTTCTTCAAACGAATATAACTTATTTCTTTTTGCATAAAGCAAAATTCAACTTCATATGTTTTGTTCAGTCTTTTTCGTGATCTTTCAACTGATTGTAACCATTTTAGAAAAAAATCAAAATATGTCCTTCATTTTCGAAAATCAAACATAAATTTGACTTTTTCTCAAATTTGGACCCATTTTATTTTTTTTTAAATCATCTTGTTAAAAAGCTGAATAACCGGATGCTCTGCCGGAGTTGAGGCCGCGCGAGCGTACGCTACCGTCTTCACGCCGGAGAACCCGTAGAACACCCTTAAGCTAATTTTTTACATTACATAATATCATACGTGGTTAGTGTAACTACTCTCTGCGTTTACAGAGTTGGGACTGTTATTGTTAAGTTACAAGTTACAATGCCTGAATTTACAATTAGTGTAAGATTAATCTGGAATATGTTTTGAAAATTAAATCTATTGAATTTATATCTAGTTATTGAATGTGTAGGAAAGTGAGGTTTATGTTTATCTGGGTGAATTATTTGAATGTGGGTTTGATTGATTTTGTTTTTTTAGAACCTTCTGTCTTTTTATACATAGCTTATTTCGTAGAATTCTGTTTCTTGGCGACTTTTTTCGCTTTTGGAGGTAATTTCGCGGGCTTATTCTGCAGTTTCTTTTTTTGGCCTTTTGGGAAGATGTCATACTTTTCAGAAGATGAAAACTTTTTCATTAAAAGTTTTCTATCCTGAGTAAAAATGAAAGCGTGGTATTGCAGTGTACCCGGAATCGCTAAAACGAGCTGGAAATCTCTTTATACGAGGTGTGTCCAAAAAGTATCCGACCTGCGTTCATATCTCCGCGTAGTCGCTATTCTTAGTCATACGAACCGAGGCATCCTTCGAAGTAGTAGTCCCCATTTGATTGAACCACACGCTCCCAGCGGTGCTTCCACAACTTAAAGCAGTCCTCGAACGCAGATTTTGGAATGGCCTTCAGCCCGCGAGTCGCATTACTCTGACTCGTCTCGGTGTCGTCGAACCGCTTTCCTTTGCGCGCCATTTTCAATTTCTGGAACATCCAAAAGTCGCGGGGAGCTATGTCGGGACACTAAGGACATTTTCATTATCACTGACCATTTCCAAGTTGTCCTGGGCGATTTCAGAGCGAAGGCCTTTCTGCTCGGTCGTGAGCAATTTCGGAATGAATTTCGCGCACACGCGAGTCATTCCTGAAATCTTGTTCAAAATTTCCCAAAGAGTAGTTTTCGGTATTCCGAGATCATTTTTTAGTTCACGAACAGTCAATCGACGATCACCTTCAATCGCAAGTCACACACGCTCGATGTTTTCCGGTATTGTTGTCAGCGAAAGTCGGCCAGAACGAAGGTCAGTGTCAACAGATGTGTGACCATTTCTAAACCGCCTGTACCTCTGTCTCTTATGTCCATACTTTCGTCCACGAAGGCCTTCTGTATCATTTCAATCGTCTCCGTACAACTCTTGCCGAGATTGAAGCAAAACTTGATGCAAATTCGTTGATCTGTTCTTTCTGTCATTTTCAACTGTAAACAAACAAACGGAATTCAGGGAGTTTGTGAGGGACTACAGGTTACTCTCATACTCCGCAGAGGCCAATCGAGCGCTCTGGCGCGAAGATATAATCGTAGGACGGATACTTTTCGGACACACCTCGTATTCGCCCCTGTGCCATCACACGCGCCTTTGCCATGATCTGTACCATGGAAGTGCCATTCAAACACACATTCAAATAATTCACCCAGATAGACAGAAACATCACTTTCCTACACATTCAATAGCTAGATGTAAATTCAATAAATTTTCAATTGTAACTTAACAATGACAGTCCCAACACTCTAGATGCAGAGAGCAGTTACATTAACCGCGTATGATATTATCTAATTTAAAAAATTAGCTTGAGGGCACAATTGTTCGAAAAAAAAACGCCATCCTAAAATTTCGCTATTTTATGGGAAAAAATTTCAGCTTTTTATCTAGATGATTTCAAAAAAAAAAATGGGTCAAAATTTTAGAAAAAGTCAAATTTATTTTTGATTTTCGAAAATGAAGGACATATTTTGATTTTTTTCAAAAATGGTTACAATCAGTTGAAAGATCACGAAAAAGACTGAACAAAACATATGAAGTTGAATTTTGCTTTATGCAAAAAGAAATAAGTTATATTCGTTTGAAGAAAAGGCTTCCCATGAAAAGTCTATAAATTATCCCCCCCCCCCCGCCCCCCCGCATTTCAGAAAATATTTGTCAAAACGAAAAAATTCTTTTTGTAGAAAGTACCGTCAAATAGGACTCCAATAAGCCAAACTTTAAGCCCGATCGGACGACTTCGTTTTTTGGGGTGGTATCACTTGAGAAATTATGCCCCATATACCTGACTTTCCCCTTCAATTTCGTATTGAAATTAGTGCATGAAATTTTAGTTTGAAATTTTTTTGGTATAAAGTATAATTTGAAAAAATATAAAAAGTATCTTGGTATAAATTAAATGGGGGCAACTTTGGAAAGAAACGTGACTATGCGAAAAAATGTATAAAAAATCAGATTATTTATCTCACTGTATACAGGAGAATTACCATTGTCAAGCTTTAGTATTTAAACAACGACAGAATTTATCCACATGCATAATATATCACGTTTTTTCCCAAAATTTTCCCCATTTAATTTATTCTGAAATACTGGTTATATTTTTTCAAATTATACTTCATACCAAACAAATTTCAATCTAAAATTTCGTGTACAAATTTCAATCCAAAATTTTATACTCAGACATTTAATCCAAAAATTTGTTCGCTTCTTCAAGTTGTTTAAGTATTTCTTCTGATGCAATGTAATTTTAAATTTTTTTATACCAAAGAAATATTTACTGACACTTACATATTCAAGCAAAAATTGTTAATTTTCTTCCAACTTCTTTTTCAAAAATGTTTTTCTGTTATTCAGAAATTTGCGTCATGTGAAAGAAATATTTACTTTGAAGTTATTTGAAAGTTTCTTTATCAAATTGTAGAAAAAAAATGTTGATTACTTTAAATTTTTTTACGAAAGAAATCTTATTAGCAACCTTTTTTCTGTAGTTTTCAGATTCAAAATAAATCACTGATGAGGGCCCCGAATAGAGCCGAAACGTCTGATTATGTAAAACTTTGAGTTTTTATTAACCTTGGAGCCCAAAGCCGACTATCAACATCAACATATATCTTCAATTATTTATATTATTGGAAAATTGTATGAAATATGACTTAAACTGCATTCTTTTCACAATTTTATTGTAAGTTTAAATTTTTTATTTCACAAATATTTGCAACAAGTCTGCAATACAAAATTTTCAATATACTAATACAATATACAATATACCACTTACAATCAGCCACTGTATAAAATACATCGAAACTGCTTCAAATTCAATTACATTAAAAGAAAAAAAACGTGATGAACGTTTAGATACAATATTTATACCTTATGAGTTTTTTCAGAGGACTCAACTCTCATCATAGAGAGGCGTCTGATCCCCACTAATATCCATATCGCGAGGTGACTTAAAGGAAGAATTTTTTGAGAATGGATTACTTCCGGTATCCATTGGTGCGTCATCATATCGACTTCTATCTTTTGACGATCCCACCGTAAAAGGGTTATCGTCGTCAATAGGAGCTGACGAATCGAAACGAGGAGAATTAGAGCGGAATCTACCCCCCCTGTTTAAGTCAAAATTCCCACATCTTCCTCTGTCTCTGCCTCCTCTAGCACCTCTACCTCCTCTACCACTTCGACCACCACGATCACGAGAAAATGTAGGAGAGGGACCCCGGCTAAAAGGATTGCTGCCTGCATCATCTCTGGATTTATCCTTTGAAGATCCAATGGTAAATGGGTTGTCGTCATCCGCTGGACGATCGTTACGTGGAGAGCGAGCATTAAATCTTGATCCTTCATCTGACGGAGGACTCGAGCTAAATTTCGCTCTTCCCCTTCCACGTCCTCTATTGAAATCATTAAACCTTCCTCGCGAATGACCCGAATTAATAGCTTTGTCTCTGTCTCTGTCCCTATCTCTCCCTCGTCCTCTGTACGATCCTCGCTGCACATTTGATGCATAAGCATTTGGAGTATTCTCACGAGATGATCCAATCCTGAATGGATTGTCATCCACGTCATCTACTTTACCGAAACTTCTGCTTGGAGAATTGTCTCGAGATGACCCCACGGTGAATGGATTATCATCTGCCTTTTGAGAGGTTCTACTTGGTGAATTATCTCGGGATGATCTAATTGTAAATGGATTATCATCCACTTTATCGAAACTCCTGCTTGGAGAATTGTCACGCGAAGAACCGACGGTGAATGGATTACTGTCGTCAAAGTTTTGCCTTGGTTTCCTGTTGTCGAAAGATCCACGAGCTCTACCTCTAGATGCTCCAGAAAAGGAATCCCTAGGCGATTTACCTCTAAATCCTCCAGAGAATGTATCTCGAGGCGATTTACCACGATTTCCTCTAAATGATCCTTTTGATGGTCCAGAAGAATAGGCATTCGGTGTATTTTCTCGTGATGATCCCACTGTAAAAGGATTGTCGTCGACGTTCCTGCTCGGGGAATTGCTCTTACTTGGTGAGTTATCACGAGAGGAACCTATTGTGAATGGATTGTCATCCATTTTATCCAAATTCCTGGTAGGTGTATTGTCTCGAGAGGAACCTACTGTGAATGGATTGTCATCCATTTTATCAAAACTTCTGTTGAGCGTATTATCTCGTGATGATCCTTCGTAACGACGTGGAGCTTTGCGACCTTCATCGTACTTAGGTGTGGAGACAGAGTTTGACCTTGGTCGTGACCAGGGCGCCGAGGGTTTACTCCAGTTAGTGTTATCAATGGGAGGATTCATACTCGGTGGGGGTCTGCTGAAACTGGGACTACTCTGAGGAATAGCCTGCATGGGTGCAGGATGCAAGAACGGAGTCTGTGGTGTTTGATAAGGCGTCATCATCTGGAAGGGAGTTTGACCAGAAGGAGTGTAAGGTGTGTTTGCGTAAGCGCTCATATCTCCATACGTAGTTGCTGGAGTTTGTGGCTGATAGAGTTTCTGACTGGCTACTTGAGAAAGCGAGTTCAACATGTGATGAGGCATACTCTGGGCAACTCTTTGAATCGCTTCTTGTGTCATACCGTTCATACCTCCAGGAGTAGCCATATAAGGTGTCCTGGTGGACATCATTCCTCGAGGAGTGCTGGGAGTAGCCTGACCAGGAATCGGATCTCTGAAGTGTTCTTTAAACCACTTGAGCGTATCGCACAATCTGCCAAACATTTGAGCTCTGAATTTGAAACCTTCTGGAGTTACCGAAATGTACTCATGTCTACATTGGGCTCTTGGTAAATACGATAGTAAAAATTTCCCGGGGTAATTTTTAGCAGCCGATAAAATATATGGAATTCCAGCAGGATTTGATTTTTTCTGAGCCTTTATAATGTCTTCTGCCTTGTCTTTCATTCCGTAAACATCTGGCTTGTAGTATTTGAAGTCCAATATTTCGGAAACGTAAGCAGCCATTGGGTTTACATGCCTTGCTATAATTTCGTCTAGGTCTTCGAATTCCTCGTTGCCGATCCACAACCGAGAACCCAAAGAGAAATCGTTGACTTTCCCCTCTTCTTTAACGTCAATATGCTGATGGACGTTTTCAGTTACCTTCCAAGTAACAGTTAAATGATCGGCACCTTTACTACTTGGACGCACTATAGCGTCTCCTTGCTTCATGTCCTTTAGAAGCTTTTCGGATTCCGCAAAACTAATATTATGAAAAGACGGATGAACAATGACTCTCTTTATGTAAGTCTGTCGTTGTTTTGATTTCTTAGCGTCTTCTTCCTGCCTTATATCATTTTCTTCGGCTTCTGCATCATAAAAGGGATCTTTTTGTGGCCTGAACTCGTGATTTTTATCAGCAAGATCGCTGCTTTTACTTGTACATTCGACACTAAATTTTTCTACCTCAATTTTAGTAATACGACAGTGAACGGGTTGGTTAATTTGTACTCTATCTTTGGGATTTGCTACATGTTTGTCTGATAAATTTTTAATATGTATGTAACCAGAAACTCCATTATCCAATCGCAATCTTATGCCTGTTGCTTTCCCTGGACAAGAACCAGCATCAAAGTGATTCCAGACTTCAGAGAGCTCAGGAAAGTCGTTTTTGAGACAGAAAGGACATTGCCAGAGACCCGTCTCTTCATTTCGAACTGGATTAGCCTGGTCAAGCTGTTCGCCCTGTGGTTTTTTATGAGAAATACCGACCACTTTTGCTAAAACGAGTTTTCCTGTATGGAACGTTTCTATGGTCTCTTTAGTCAGCATGTCGAAAAGCTTTTCAGGGTTAGGAGATTGATACGCTACTCTCAAATCCTTGTACCTATTATTTAATTCCGCTCTGATATCATAGAGGGTGATACTCTTGTTACCAAAACCTTGTCTGTCAAGTTCTTCGGCGAAGGCGTCTAAATCAAGATCTTTAAGTCTCTCTGGAGCTTCTAGAATTTCCTCTAAGGCGCCACCAGGATTCCCATCTTCGTCCTCATATTCCAAAGCATCGACTGCCATTTTTCTTGCCCACTCGTAAGTTTCAGGGTGGACCCTTGAACCGTCTAAAACCTCTACGTAAGCTTCCGTACTGTCTCCTAGACTGTTTGTATCAATTTTGATAAATCCGGCACAATTGATAAAAACTTTGGGACCCATGTGGCAAACCGTAACGAGCTGGGTTCTGTTTTCCAATCTCTGGTTTGACTGCTTCAATATTTTGAGCAGTGCAGCTCCTTTGCGAGGCCCCAAACCACAGACGAATTGTACTACATTACTGAAATATGCCTGCTGGACTGCCTTGTTTATATCAACGCCGACCTCATTGACGCGATTTACAAATTCTAGATAGATGTTCTCTAGAAGATCATCAGGAGGAAGTTGATCCTGAAGAGAATGGTATTTTAAGCAGAGAATCTCGTTGTCAGCTGTACAAAGTTGAGAGAATTCTAGAAGCGGATCTTGCATTCTTCGAGCAAGAGATATTGCTTGACGCAGCTGAAGAGAATAATCGCGGAACTCCGAGGTGCCTTTATTGCTGTTAGCATAAATTTTCGCAAGTTCGTTGTCACAGATTTCTACTTGAATAGTGGGGAATTGTTCCTCATCAACAAGAGACAGAACAATGTCTCGAATGTCAGTTTGTATCATTAAAGCGTCCCGAGTCTCCCCACCAATAACAACAAGATGCGGTTTCTTAGTTGCTATAAAATTCCTAACAGCTAAAAGGTCTGCTTCCTTCATTATTTTTTCGGATTCCCTAAAGCTATTTTTGCGCTTGAGTATATGAGGAATTTTCAGAAAATCTGTACATTCTCCGTCAGGTGATACAATACAAGCGAAAGGAGCTTGAGATTCGTCAGGTAAATAAGCGATTCCCATTACACGTAAACCTTTACTTGTATCCCATTCGTCGTCTTCTTCATCGGGAAATTCGCATGAATATGGTGCGACTTTAATCCAGTTGTACATTTTCCGACAACAGACACGCATCACGCATTCTTTTGCTTCCGCAATCAGATTCATTTTCAATTCCTTTTTCAAGTCCGGTATAACCTGTAAAATAGAAAATTTGATCAGTCATCAAAAGCTATAAATGACTGAAGCATTAGTATATTCAGAAATTAGAAATTTACTTATTTACTTCACTTTTTAAATCGTAGAAAAATTCTTTGAATTGTGAGTGATTAATCAGTGAAAAAATAAATAATAGTATATTGAGCAAAGAGTGCACGGTTGGGTGTACGAGTGGGCAATCGGTGTCTCAGCACGAGTAAAGAGACGACGAAGTTAACGATTTCTCGATCGGAGTCGTGTCCGTGGGAGAAACTTTACTTCACTCACTGGTAAAATAATAATACTAAAATAATTGCGATCAGAGTGGTTTGGAATCGCTTTCATCTCCCATTAGATGCACAATGTACTTTCAAAGACATAGCTGAGATGCAGCACAGGGAAAAAAAAACATGGTGAAATTAACGGGAAGGAGCACCGTCGCCACTTTCACGTTGGCGTAGCGTTGCTCCCCCGGTGAATCACCGGTGCTATTCAGTGCTGCACTGACGGTAGAGCCAACGTAAATTATCCCAAAAATGATCAGCTGTGGCAATACTCGCAATTTTAATTTTCAGTTCTTTTGTTTTCCTAATAAATGTTTTCCTAATTATATATGCCAATTTCATTATGGATATGAAATTGCGTCATCGTGTAATTTTTTCAAATCACACGGCGTTCCAGCGTTAACATCCCCGGTGAATTGACGGCGGGGCTGACGTAGCTGGATTAACGTGAGTTTCCAACGCTACATTGACGCTGGCAGCACGTTAACCTAACGTTGTAAACCCGCCGTTGCTCCCTCCCGCCAATGCAGCGGAATTTTCCGTATAACCTGACGGTTTATTTTCCCAGTGCACCATCTCTTGGTACGTTAAAAAAACAATACAGAATCGATCATGTGAGAATTTATCATTTTGCGCAGGGAGAATATATATAAGGAGATCAAACTCTAATGCATGTATAGTTTCGAACTTCTCGAGTGAAGCGTGCCACTTGCACTTTGAAAAAAATATGGTCGATGTTTCAATCCTGTTTCAATCTGTCAATATAACATTTTGAGTATTGCAAAGTAAAATACACATATAAATAAGCGAAAAATGATTTAATTAATGAATGGGATGTGTGTTTAAAATGCAAAATGTTTGAAAGTGAAAATAGTTTTGCAGACTTACTCCAAGTGTAATTTCTGTGGTTTTAAATCCATATAAGAGAGACGTAAGTCACAATTTATAAAACTTAAGCCGTAGAATTAGTTTCTGTAGCATATACATTTGTAACTTCTTTCTGATTTTGCAATTGCTCAACAGATGTTTGAAGTAGCATTTCTTAGGCTGCCATCTCATGAAGCTGGAGTCCCATGAGGGAGATTAGTGGAATAGTCATTGACCAATAGTTTGATTGCTTAAGAGTTTGACGAATTTCTCAAACTCTAAAGCAATCACATCATTGGTGAATGACTATTCCATTAATTTCCCTCATGGGATTTCACCCTGTGCGTCATAGCGAGAGTGAATGAGACAGAAGTATACTTTCCTCTCGTTCACTCTCGATATGCCGCCCAGCTTGATGCTCTCATAGGACGACAGCCTCACGCACGTATAAAAAAATTATATTATCTTACCATTTTTGTCAATGCCATTTCCACACTACCAACTCTCAGGGCATTCCAGTCTTGAACAGTTTTGCTGAATTCATCCCTGTAGTACAACTGCTTTACTTCATCAATATAGTTGTTGGTTGTATTTCCTTCTATCGTATCGCTAAGATTCATCGTGATTAACTTATCATGCTCAGCAATCACAAGTTTCAAGAACTGTTCTCCAACGAAATCTCTGACTGGTTTATTCTTTAAATATTTCATACTATAGACTGGATGATTCTCATCAATCTCTTTGATTCCTCTTTTTGTTGGTTTAACAGATATCTTTGCTCTTTCCATGTACATATCTCTTACAGTTTTTCGTACCAATGGTTCTCGAGCCAACTGAATAGCAACCATTAGTTGAGCTGCCTTAAGAACCTCTTCCGGTGCTGTAAATTTTTGACCGACATACTCACTCGCGACCGCAGTTGGTTCCGCAGGTTCTTGATCAACTTCATGGCGCTGATAATTGTCTCGCAGATTTTCGGCAAAATGTTCCGGAGTAAGTCCAAACCTCTTAGCTAGAGAATCCAAACATGCCTTTTTACAAATAGAGTAAGGATCATTTCTTACAGGCTGCTTGATCACTTCATCTTCATCGAGATGACCTTCATCATCCACATCTGCTTCTGGGGGTAGATCTTCTCCGTTTTCTTCTGCCTCTGCTATTAGTTGTTTTCTCTTTTCCAGCCTTTCTTTTTTCCGATTTTCGCGTTCTTTTTGACGTACTGCTTCTTGCATCGCTTGTACTTCGTGCCCATAGTACAATTTGAAATGTCGATAAATGTCATTTATCTCTTCACCAGTTTGAGCATTTCTCAATCGTTGAATATCGTCATCTTTGATAACTCTCATGCCTTCAGGCAAGGGAGCATCCGGGTTTTTCATAATTTCATCCAACTGATAATTTTTCATCCTTTCAAATAGTTTAAGTAAATCTTCTTTTCTCTGACGAAGTTGACACCACTTTGCGTCAAATTTGTAAACCTTCCACAGATCATTAATGTTTAACTCTGGCAAAACGTACTCTTTTCTGTAAAATGAGATGAAGGGGACCTCGAAGTGTTGATTTCTCATGAAATCTAGAGCTTTTTTAATTTTTCCAACAGTTTGTGGTCCATTTGCTCTTTCTCTTGCTCTCTCCTTGGCATCATCGTTCAAATGCGAGTCTTGAATGGAAATAGTTGGCTTGCAAAATGCTTGCTCATGTATCCACTTGGCTTCGAGATCTAATTCATCTGAACCTTCTGGTACTGACGTTACAGGCACCGAACGCAATTGCATTCTTTCCGGAATATCAGTACTTCGAATCTTAAACACAGGATTTAATATATATCCGTTAGCGTATTATTTTTTATATAGTTTTTAAGCTTTCTATATATTCATACAATAAAATACAAATTGATTGAAGGGATCATATCGCGATACCAATCTTTTAAACTCACCTCAATATCTTGATCTGTGAAATGTCCACGTCTGAGTTCACTAGGTTCGTAAATTTCAAAAATACTCTTTCTAGTTGTTTTCTTCTTCTGCTGTTTTTTAGATCTTTTTGGCCTTTCGGCATCTCCTTCCTCCTCGTACTCATCTTCCTCATCTTCTTCGTCTTCTTCCTCACCTCCAAATCTTTCAAACTCATCAAAATCAAAATCTATACCAAATATATCTTGAGCTTCTTGCAGGGCCCTAAAAAAATACAATGTTGTAGAATCAAAAGAGACATAAGTAAAATTTGAGAAAATTTTTATAAAAGTAACGTACGAGTCGGTAAAAATGTGTTTCTTCTTTTTCCTCTTTTCTCTTATCGGGCGACCCTCATCGTCAACTATGAAATCGTCTTCATCTGATTCTTCGCTACCTTCTTCATCAATAGCTTCAGCTACTCGTGGATGGCTTCCCTCTGAGATTCTGTCTTCCTCCTTTATAAGAAGATTAATAAATAGTAATCCAAATATTTTTTCATATTATCTTAAGTAATTAAAAACAGGATGGAAAAAGCAAAGCTTACGTCTCCTGAACCTTCAAAAAGCTCATTAGCAATAGCTTCTCGCTCTTCTTCTGGTTCTTTGTCGGATTCTTCTGATTCCTGATCTACTATTTTTTTTACCCTTTTGAATTTTTTCTGAAAATATTTCACACGAATCATATTTTAATTGAATAATATCAAAATTATGCATAATTTTTTCTTATTTGTTTAAAGCAAAGTAAATAATAAAAGTTTACCCTTTCCACTTTAACGCCTAAATTTTCTTCAATCAAATCGTAATCATCATCCTCGAGTCGATCATCAAATTCGTCATCACTTCTCTTTCGTTTATGAGACCTTCCTGAATCATCACTATCGTCTCCATCTTCCTCAAGTGGTCCGTCATCAATAAGATCCTTTACTACTTCTCCGTCATCTATTGAAATAAAGAATTGAAAATACGAACATAAAATCTTACTGCCTAAAGTTATGCTTCAGTTTTTAGATGAATTAAAACTCAAAAAATAAATAAAAACTAACCATCCTCCTCTTCATCACTCTCCTGCATCGCTTTAAATCTCTTGAGTTTCTTTCGCTCATGCTGATCCAATTCCTCTTCATCCTGTGAAGTATTACAAAAATTGTTACAAAAAGTTATCGACTGAACTTATTTTTAATACTTATCTGTATACCTCACAAAATCTTTTTCAAACACTGTTTCATATTTTTCATTGAACGTGGAAAGTTTTTTATTTCCGTTTTATATTTGTGTCACATAAAAATAATTTTAACATAAATTTCAAACTTTCTGAAGAATGATGATTTTATTACCACCTTGAATTTGTAGTCATGCAGCAAAATATATTTTACTATCTATCCATTAATATTTCAGATTGTAATCATTCTCTACATTTTATTCATTACTAAATGCATTTTTGAAGTAACAATGTGCGAAATTCTAAAACTTCAGATATATAATATATTTAATATTAAAATTGAAACTAATTTGCGAGTATAATTCTACGAACATAATTAAAATCATAGATTTTATGCAATCTTATATATGAAATATATAATACACAATACTTAAAATACATATTTGAAGAGTATAGCCACATTTTATTGTGAAAAATACAGAAAGGAAGTTTCTGTGGTGATTGATGTAAACATATTTTAGTTTTAACTTTAATAGACTAATAATTTTATCCGACAAAAAATATGTAATGCTTAATTTGAGATTGGAAACTTTTTTAAATTTTCAGGTTTAAAATTTACAAAGTATAAGTAAAATTATTAAAATTAAAGAAACGAGATTTTTTTAACCAGTAAAGTCAAATGATGAGAGATTTACCACCATGCGTAAACAGTCTTGATATAGATGGAAGGTTTGAAAATCAGATAGTCACATATTTTAGGAATGGCTACTTATAGGAACTATTCAGTGTCAGATTCTATAATTGACAACAAGCATAATAGAGTAACAAAACTGTCAACATTTTATTAATTCTACACATAATTCATGTAACTTTGTGAACAGTAATAAAAGTCTAAAAATCAAACAATACTCTAGAACTGTATAATAAAATTGTAGAGAGTTACTTTGTGTCGGAAAAATAAAAATTTCCCAAAACGGAATTTTTCTAATGTAAAAGTACCATGAAAAAAAATTGTTTAGAAGTTAGTCTTGCAGGTTAAGAGCGAAACCAAAAAAAAGTTGGAAAGCAGCAGTTAATCAGTTACGAAATTATGCGGCACTTGGTAGAAATGATATAACAATCACTTCGAATCAATAATAAAAATATTGCTCATAATATGAGAATAAAAAGGTGTTCATTTCAATACCGGTTTCACACAAAATTATAGTTTAGGTGTGAAATGTTTCTTGTACTTACATCGCTTTCTTCCGCTTCAGAGTGGATGAAGTCGGCCATTTTATCAAAGTTAAGCTTAAAATATTTTTGAAAGAATTACAACGTCCACAATGTCTTGAAATTTTTCACAACTGTGCTTCAATTTCTTTTCTATTGAGTTATACAATGCGAAAAGTCTAGAAAGACTAGAATTAGAATATGCCGACTCAATTAGAGAAACAACCACGCCATATTTGAAAGCATTTGATAGGAAAAGGCAGTGATTGAATAAATTTAATGATGAGTTAACGATGACGTTGATAACCAGTGATGACTTTTGCAACGGCGAAAATTCATGGAGGGATAAAACCGCCGCGACAGAGATAGCTGATGTGTATGAAATCGGCCCAAGTATAATTAAAGTCGGGGGCGTGTCCGAATTGGCGAAGTACATTACGAAGTCTTCTTCTTGCTTGTGGCTTCTTGCTGAAACCAGCCCCCTGCATCTCTGAGTTGAAAATAGCATGAATTGTGACTGGCTGCCATGGTGGCGCTGACTGTTCATTGGGCCGACTTACACGAAAATCACATTGCAAAACATAGTTTTTTAAGCTTTTCTCTGTAAATTTTCAAATTTTCGAGTTCTTGAACGGTAGTGAGATAAAGTTCGCGAGTTTAGAAACAAATTTCCAAAAAAAATGATGTAAAAAATGGTGAAATGTGTGTGTTTTGAGTGCAAATCCGGATATAAGTCTTGCTCTGACAAAGTTCGTTTTTTCATTGTACCGAAGGATGAAAATACGATAAAATTATGGCAAATTGCTATCCTTCGTGATGACATCAAATTAAAAGCAGGTCATGCGATTTGCAAAGAGCATTTTAAGCCAGAAGATATTCTTCAAGAGAGGTTAACCTATTCGCCCGATGGAGTAACAGTTTTGGGAAGAGTAAGTACATCGAACATATTGTTTATTTTCTTAATTAGTTTAAAATAAAACATTTTATTTAATAGAGATATTAACAATTAATTTCATAATATAATAAAGTTTAATATCTCAATATTAATTAATTGTATCTAGTTGTGCAATGAATTTTTTTTGCACCGCAATAAATGTCTCTCAAATACATATCTCAAATAAATCCAGTTACAAAAATTTTGTGTATATAAGTTAAAAAATAGATACATGAAAGTGACTGAAATAAAGAATAGATGAAAAAGAATATTTTTTAAAATTCTGAATTAAAGTTAATGCGAGCCTGTTAAAATTGGATTATGTTGAAATGGAAAAAAATTTTCCGATTTCTAACAATTTTGTTATTAAAATAAAGTTTTGAACTTTATAAGAGAATATGTTTAGATTTTTTGTTAATTTAGATTCCTTACTTTTTATAGCTCATAGTTTTACTGAATTACATAGAATTCCTAAAGTAATAGGAATTGAAAACTTAAATTTCTAATTTTAAAAAATTAAGATGGCTGATATAAAGAAGGCCGATCTTGAAAAGAAAAAGCCAGCAAAGCTGACTGAGGCCTAACTTAATAATGTGCTCACATGCCAAATATTATATTTATGAGATGTTCTAAATGGATGAGAACACCGTATCATCTAAACAAAAAAATTAGACGTTAATATAAGTTATCAGAGAATTACTTTTATCAAATAAACTCCAGTCAATTAAAAAAACACTTTTACTCGATGTTATTTATACAATAATCTAAGTGCAATTTGTTTTAAAACTATTTCACTGCTTTGAATTATAATATATTATAATAATATATTATTAATATATTTCATAGTATAATATTAACAAATTTTAGTCCAAATTCCAAACAGTATTTTTGAAATATTTTTTTTGAATAGGAGTTTCATTTAATTACAGTAGTAATATATAGTATATGTATTATATGTTTTTGTTATATTATATATGTGTTATATAATATGAAAAATTATCAAATTTTATTATAACGAGGTTAATTATTAGTATTAATATTTAAATGAACGCAAAACAATAATAAAATAAAAAACATGATACAAATAATGCAATTCCCGCCAGAATTTAGAAATTAGATTTTCTGCCTACAGTGAATTTCTTAACCTTTTCGAAGAGAATAAATTTTTGTGAAAAATATGAAGATCTTATTAGGTTATTGTCATGTATAAGAAAATGCGATAAAATAGTTTTTATTAGGAGGAAATTAATTTTTTATGCTCTTTCCCATGCATTTTTTTGAATTTAGGGCCCATGAACAGTCAGCGCCGCCACCGGCAGAAGTCAGCTTTCACGTAATTTTTTTCTTATGCATTTGGTGGGAAGATACAGGGGGCTGGCTGAAACTAGCAAATAGCCATATCACCACATTACGAAGTAAATACTTCCTAGCGCTCCCTGTTTCTTATACTTGAAAATGTACTAAATGTTGACGACGGCCTTGTGGCAGCGCCACCTATGTAGTTGGCCTACGATCATTGCAAACACCACCGTGAAGTTAGCACCCCGACTATGAAAATTTCGATTTTTTTTTATTGAATCGTTTGGTAGTCGTTTGGTGGCGTTTGGTAGTCTACTTTTGTCGTTTGGTGGTCAAAATTGAAAAAGTTATAAGGTTTTCAAAATTGGGGTGCTAACTTCACGGAGCACCCCATATTTTAAAATTTTTTAAAAATTTCTTTTTTAATCGTTTGGTGGTCGTTTGGTGGCGTTTGGTAGTCTACTTTTGTCGTTTGGTGGTCAAAATTGAAAAAGTTATAAGGTTTTCAAAATCATGGGTAGCACCCCATATTTTGGATTTTTTAAAAAATTCTTTTTGATATCGTTTGGTGCTCGTTTGGTGGCGTTTGGTAGTCTACTTTTGTCGTTTGGTGGTCAAAATTGAAAAAATTATAAGGTTTTCAAAATCAAGGGTAGCACCTAATATTTTGGATTTTTTCAAAAATCCTGTTTGATATCGTTTGGTGACGTTTGGTAGCCCATTTTCAACGTTTGGTGGTCAAAATTAGAAAAGTTATTATGTTTATAACATTGTGATGATATTTTGAAATTGCAAGAAAATTTTATTAATGAGTTTTTCAGTTTTTTTGTCGTGTCTGTTATTTCATTTTGTGTTTTTTGGTATTAACATTAAACGATTTGGTTTGATTTCTTAATAAATATCAGAGAAAATATATTATGGAGTAGTTGCTCCACGCGCACTACCTACGACCCTGCACCTCTTAGACTTAGCGGGAAATTTAAATCCAAAATAATCTGACTTACTAGAGAAGCTATTTGGTACTATAATTACTTACAGAAGGTTTTGTGCACTTTTTATTAATCATTTTCAATGGCGTGAGAAACACTTTCACTCAGCTATTTGAGTACAATGCGCATATTAATAAGTATGCAAAATATTAGTTCATTTTACTGCATTAGAATATATGTAAACCTAGTTAGCTTCATCGGCTGATGATTTTACATCTTTTTATCAATTATTGAGTCGAATCTGAATACTAATTACTAATTTAAGGGATTGTTTACACGCTTTTTTGAAAATGTATCTTCTTCTCGCTCTACCACTTGAATATTGGAGTGGTTGAGTGAAAAGGCGATAAATTTTCCAAAAAGCGTTTAAACGATCCCTAATTAGTAACTTTAAATGATATACTGTAGCTTTGTATGCATAGAATATGTAATGATATGGCACTCTGCAATAAAATAGGGATGCGCTGGGAAATGTTCAACGATATGGCAAATGATGTAACGTTTGTCCACATGAGAAAAGTAATACAACCTGAAGCTGTTATATATATAAGAGTTAAAGAGTGATAAGTTAGTTGTATGCATATGCATCACGATTATAAAAGTATAATATAAGCGTTTTGTATATTTTTACTATAGCATACTAGTTTTGTAAATTGTGATTGTTAAATGATTAAAATTTTATGATTTTAATTGAAAATTAAAAATCTAGTGGAAATTAAATAACAAATCTGACGTATTTCATACGAAAAAAGAAGGGCGTCTGAAATAAAAGGAAATCAGCCTTGGATAATCAAAGAAATGTTCCAAAACGATTTTAATGGTGAGATTGATGCCGCATCAGAAATAATAGTACATTGTGCAACTAGGGAAAAAAAAATTTATTTTGCGAGTGTGAAGTTTGATGCCCGAGCAAAGCGAGGGTAACAACCACACGAGTAAAATAAATGTTTTTCCCGTGTTGCACACGATTTTTTTTCTACTATAGGGTCAGAAAGTGGATTTGTTTGCCCCGCTCGGGGCAATAAAGTCCACTTTATGGCCCGCTAGTAGAAAAAATATATGGAATTATTATCAATTATCCATAATACATTGTCCTAGGCCTATTACATGTGTACGACCAGGAGTGAAATAGAGAGTAATTTTGTTTTGATCCCTTTGAAATCGTATTTCTGCTTAATAGAGGAACTATCAAAATATATCAATATCTGATCTCATATCCTTTACATTTACTCTAATTGAATAAAGTTTTTTCTATACTCATATTAGAAGATATTGATATTATGTAAAAAAGGACTTTTCAAATTTTCAAAAATGTAATTGTGGCTCTAACACATAAACAAAAATTTAGCGCAAAACACGAGTATTACGATGAGAATATGCTCCTTAAGGCCGATAAAGCCTTAAATAAATTGAGTTTCATCTTTCCTTTGGAATATAGCAATCCCCGTCATTTCGAACCAACATATCAAACCTACTGATTCAGTGCTATCCGAAAAATTCTAAACCTAATTAAATGCAAACGCAATCTGAATTAACTTTTCAAAACGAATCCTTAAGTGCATTGCAGAAATTTCAACCCCTCAATTTTCACAACAAATTTTGTTTTTTGAATTTTGTTTTGACAGGTTTGTTAGGGGGTCTGGAACACCTCCACTTTTATAAAAACTGGAAAACTTTGGCCAAATTTTCCATATCTTATACTGTTTTCAAGGTGTGAAAACGATATAGAACGATTCGGAATTATTCCAATCCGAAATATGCACCAGGGAGACTCGTCAAGGTTGGAAGATTTTTTTCTGAGCGACAGGGTTTTTACAAGTAGTATTTAGAGATTTCAAAGAAAGTTAACAGAGAAATTGAAAATGAAAATCAGTGCCAAAAAACTTTCAATCCAAGGTTGTAGAAACCAACTATCCACTACTTATATTAATTTCTAAAGGTGTAAAGGCTGCTTTACAAGGCATGTCATTATTCTATTAAATATTATTAATAAAAAGTGTACATTTTAAGCAACCTGTAATTAATCATAGTACCAAATAGTTTCTCTAGTAAGTCAGATTATTTTGGATTTAAATTTCCCGCTAAGTCTAAGAGGTGCAGGGACGTAGGTAGTGCGCGTGGAGCAACTACTCCATAATATATTTTCTCTGATATTTATTGAGAAATCAAACCAAATCGTTTAATGTTAATACCAAAAAACACAAAATGAAATAACAGACACGACAAAAAAACTGAAAAAGTCATTAATAAAATTTTCTTGCAATTTCAAAATATCATCACAATGTTATAAACTTAATAACTTTTCTAATTTTGACCACCAAACGTTGAAAATGGGCTACCAAACGTCACCAAACGATATCAAACAGGATTTTTGAAAAAATCCAAAATATGGGGTGCTACCCTTGATTTTGAAAACCTTATAACTTTTTCAATTTTGACCACCAAACGACAAAAGTAGACTACCAAACGCCACCAAACGACCACCAAACGATTAAAAAAGAAATTTTTAAAAAATTTTAAAATATGGGGTGCTCCGTGAAGTTAGCACCCCAATTTTGAAAACCTTATAACTTTTTCAATTTTGACCACCAAACGACAAAAGTAGAATACCAAACGCCACCAAACGACCACCAAACGATTCCATAAAAAAAAATCGAAATTTTCATAGTCGGGGTGCTAACTTCACGGTGGTATTGCAAACCCTAGCGAACTGGCTGAACGCTAGGTTTACGCCATGGGGGTGAAACCCAATGGTAAATTACTGGAAACAAACATGGCGGTAAATGCATGCGATCCCCCACTTTTGCATGGAGCCTTGCAGTGCTCCCGCTGCCCTCCTGACCACTTTGCCTGAACACATTCTACAATGAAATTTTTATACATCTGAAGCGATCAGGTGCTGAAATTGCAAAACTTTGTATTACTATGTATTAAGCAATAAATTTGGTCTTGTAATTTCATAACTTGATCGCCTCTGGTGCCTCATTGGAGTATTTAGCATTAATTTCCTTGGCTTTAGACTAAATGTCATTTCACAAGCTGCTATGACTCATCTGAACCGCGAGATCAACTGTTTTCTGGGGTATTTTTAATTGGCTGCGTGATTCCCCCACATTTGCATGGACGTGTTTCTCCCCTTCCATAGCGGGTTTCACTCTCATGGTTTTCTGGGGTATTTTTAATTGGCTGCGTGATTCCCCCACATTTGCATGGACGTGTTTCTCCCCTTCCATAGCGGGTTTCACTCTCATGGTTTACGCTGTACCGTAAACCTATCGTAAACCTAGCGCAAAGTAGCATTATAATTCATAAATGAGGCAAAATAAATAATTAACATGTTTTTATCCTTATTCTAGGTTGAAAATAATGTTAACTAGTAATTGAAATATGCAATAATTTCATTTCTGTGCGCTAAAAATTAAGAAAATATAAAACCTGTCATTGAAGGCAGTGCAGTGGTTCACTTTTTCTGGAACGTCTCCGCCGTCAACGTAAACCGTTAGTTGCAGTGAGACTCAACTATATTTTCGTCTCACTTTAACAAATAGTCAATTCTGATGGTGAAGACATGGAAAGTGATGAACCACTGCCAGAGATGAGTTGGGAGATTGCTAAAGTAATGGAATAAGAGAAAATTTCACAAAAGTGGGCTGATAAACGCGCCCTCTGAACGCGTTGCGCAAAAGGTGTACTTTGCGCGTCGGTAAATAATGAATATTAGAAAATCCAGAAATGATTTACCATCAGAATTTCTTTGGAGGGGCAGCGGCGCGCGCTGCATTTGTTTCTTCCTCGTCACTCTTGCACGTGAGAAAGGCTCGTCCCACTCCTCCTTATTCTCCTCGATTCCTCCATGCAATGCTATTGAGATAACCAAGTTGACGTCAGAGGCCATGTGGTAGGGATAGACTGTAAGTTAGGTTGGTCTTAGACGAAAGAAATATATGGAAATCATTGGGAAATTGATGAAACAAAATTTTCTAGCGTAAAAGTAAGTCATAAATTTATTAATAATTATGTTTTTCAAATGCAAAATTAATTTTCGCCTATTTTGAGTACCTACTTGTCGCTTGTCATTCTTTTAATTTTTTAATATAAAATAAAATATCATAAATTTGTAGGTTATGATGACCGTTTGTTTTGAAAGATTTGAAGAATCTATCGATAAGCATGTCTCGTTTTCAACACATTCTTCAAATCCTTCAAAACAAACGGTCATCATAACCTACAAATTTATGACATTTTATTTTATATTAAAAAATCTGCCCGCTTCGCGGGCACATTCTCATGGCGCGCTTCGCTCGCAAGTTTGAGCGCGCCTAGGGCGCGCAATTTGATCGTCGCGCTCAGGAATTTTTGAACGTCGCGCTCCGTTCTTTCTGGACCTCGCGCTTCGCGCTCGGTCTTGTGCTCTTCACATATATTCAAGTTTATTTATTATAATTTGATACTGAAGCTCAAACCAATTTTATAATAATATTACAGATGATGTGAATTACACATTTTCTCAGTCACTCAATTTCTTTTTGAATTTAAGTGAAACAGGAAATTCAATTTACTAAGGCTCTATCAGCCTTAAGGAACACATTCTCATCATGGCGCTCGCGCTCGATTTTCTGTATATATTTCAGTAACTTTTTAATAAATTACATGATTAAAATAATTTATTTTCTTCCGAATCTCTCAAAAAGGAAAAACAATCGTAGACTTTATTTAAGGAAACGATTTTGTAGAACAACGCTTATTTCGCATCTCACATATTTTGGTTCAAAAATGGAATTTTTTATTTTCAATAGTGTTTTTTTAAAACCAAAACATAAAATACACATCTTGTCAAAAAATGTCCTACTGAGAATTTGTAGACCTCATTCAGGCAAATAATTTTCCATCTCAACGTTTTTTTCGTATGTCACATATTTTGTTCAAATAATGGAATTTTTGAATTTTAATCGTATTTTTTAAAATTAAAATGAAAAATATACGTTTTATCAGAAAATATATCTGAAAATATTTGTATATATTATTGAAACGAAGAATTTTCCATTCTTACGATTTTTTCGTATTTCACATAATTTAGTTAAAAAATTGAATTTTGTATTTTCAATGATATTTCTTTTTTTAATTAATAAGAAAAATATACATCTTATGAAAAAATTTTGCAGTTCAAACTTCTATAGATCTTTATATCATATAGGTTTGGTTTCGTCGGTCTTGCGGTCAATAAAACAACATTCTAAAAAAAACTCCTTCATTATATTTGGTCAAAAATTCTCCTATGTTTCAACCTCACTGCGGGTCTTTTTTAAGGAATATATGTCACTAAAAATTGAACAAATCAAATTACCATCAAATTTCTTTTTCCAAAAAGAACTATTTTATATGTTGTGTTGATATAATAAATAAGTACTTACATAAATTACAAAAAAACGAAAGCACACATGAAGATTCAGTCTTATTCTTGAAAATGTTATTAAAATTAAAGCCTCAAAGATTGAGGGCTTCAATAATTTAAAATTACATTATAATACGGTGTGTACAATCCGATGAAGCAACGCAAGCTGTAGGATAGAGAGACGAAGATACGATAAATTGAATTAAATTCACCAATGAAAAGCGTGCTAAAGCTTGAGAACACAAACTTGAAAATCATCCCGTGTAGAAATTTTGATAGGGGTCTAGTGGGGCCCCGACGAGTTTGCCCTATCTCTAGTCGTGATATAGCGTGGAAAACTAGTCAGGGCCCCGTCGGTAACGTAACGCTTTTGTCGACGTGGGCCCTACTAGACTTTCTAGTAGGGGTTTAGTGAGGTCAGCCCTTACACTACCCCACCTACAAAAAAGGATTAGGGCCCTATTGGACCTCCGCATTGAATTTAAGGGCTAAAATCAGCAGAGTCACGTGACCAATTTTGTTCAGGTATCTCACTGAGAAAATAATAAATAAAAAGGATTTTCCAGAACTGATAGAAAAAGTACAGGGGAAATGCGAGTTACAACTCTAATACTTACCGTTTTTAACGGCAACGGAGGGATATTCGCTTGGAAGGTTAAGTTTACTGTTTTCACAGTAAAAAATCTGTTTTCAAGATAGGAAATTTTTTCTGAGTAAATTGACAGTATTTTTTCGTTACATGTACACCGAAAAAAAATCTCAGTAGGTTTGACTATTTTTTAACTTACTTTCCGTAGTTTGTAAAGGCCCCAAAAGTGTCATTTTTGAAGTTAAGTGAACTGCAGGAACATAGGTAAATCAAATAAGAGCAGTAGTTGAATCGATGAATATTCTTAGTACATTTCAAAACTGTATATACTTTCAAGTAGACTCTAACTTACTATTTTTATATACACACCTACAAACACTACAC
This sequence comes from Diplolepis rosae, assembly GCA_030998225.1. Classification (NCBI taxonomy): domain Eukaryota; kingdom Metazoa; phylum Arthropoda; class Insecta; order Hymenoptera; family Diplolepididae; genus Diplolepis; species Diplolepis rosae. Next base: position 72,927 of record JAPYXD010000215.1, on the reverse strand, counting down.
AAACGCTCGTTTAGGTGGTATTAAAAATTATCCTTAACGCTGCGGGTTCGAACCCTCTCTATTTATAATTAACGCATTACTAACCTAACAACTAAGCCTCTCGGCTGCGCTGGCTTGGAATATGAGAAAGAAAATAGCGCTTATAACCTTCAACTACTGCAGGGCCGTGTAAGAAGTGTATAGACCCCGTGTAATCGCGAATTTTTAAATTTTAGCCCAATTTATGATTCTGATTAAAATGTTTAAGACTTTTAATTATTAAATCGATTTTCTATCAAATAAAATATTTTTGAAAGAAAGCGATTAAATTTTTGAATTAAAGAACATTACATAATAAAAATATACGTGCTCGCATATGCGATTATTATAATTACATGCGAATTCGAGTCAAAATTATCAAAAAGTTTTCTTAGATGTTCTTGATTCCTCTTAAGTATTGATCATATTCAAGACCGTGTTCAGAAAATCTCCATTTTTCTCAGATAAGATCAAATTTTAATGGGAATAAAGATTAAAAGTTATGTTGTATCTAATGGACCTAACCTTAATCACAAATATTACAAGTAGGGATTCTCTAGTCGGGGCCCCGCTAGATACAAATAGATTTTCCATACTTGATCGAAACAAGGAGTTCCTCACTGGAACCTGACAGGGCCCCTATCAGTTTTTTCTGGACTAGAAATACTAATCGGGTGCTAACAGGGCCCCCACTAGTTTTTTCTAGAAGAGGAAATTCTAGTCCGGGCCCCACTAGAACCCAACTTGAAATAAGGAAAGATAGGGCAATTTCTACACGGGATATGTTAAATAATGCCATGGCAAATTCGATTAATATTCATAATTTCAGCCTTACAATTTATTGAAATATTAATATTTTTCATAATACTTGGTACCTTTGCATTGGCTTTAGGGTCCATAAATGAAAAAGTATATTTAATCAGACGTTTCGGCTCTGATCGGAGCCCTCATCAGTGATATTTATTAAAATCTAGAAAATACAAAAAAGATGCTGTCACTAATTTCACATATTTTCTCTGAATAACTAGAGTACTAAACGTATTATACAAAAAAAGAGTACTTGATATATTAAATGAAGAGGAAAGTTTGGATATATTCTTTGGTGCGAAACTGAATGTAAGTGGTTTGGTCTAAACTATTAAGGCTATCTTTTGACTATTTTTTCCGAAACTATTTTAAAACTATTTATAAACTATATATAAGAACATTCACATTTTTTTTTTATTAATATGTCTAGTCCATATATTGATATAAATTGATTCAATAAATTTTCTTTAATGTTGTTTTATTGACCTTAAGACCGACGAAACCAAACCTATATTCTCTATACAGTGAATTCTACATATTTTTTCCAATTCGTGTTGTTGCTTACTGGACTTCTTTATTTTGAATTGCAAGCAATGAGATAAATTTTTGAATTTCATTATTATCCTTATTTTAACTATCTTCTACATTTTTATCTTTTACGAAAATTTTGAATTTTGAAATTTTGAATTTGAAAATGCTCCTATTTTGACAATTTTTGTCAGATGTAGCTGGTTAACGAACTTGTCCTTACTTTTTCAGCTGCGATAATGTATGCCAAAGCTCAATTCAATCCGACAATTTTTTTCTATCCAGAGTTATTGAGTATATGACCTATTACTACTGCAGACGGACAGACAGACAGACAGACACTTTCGTAAAAACCGTTTTTTCTGACTCAAGGGATCTCAAAATGTAAAGATTTGACGAAAATTCCGAAAATGATTTTTCCCATAAAATCAAAACTTTAATTCTCATATGATGAGAATCTAAAAGACATCAAATCTAGATCTTTCTTAATAATATTAATAACTCTAAAATTAATTAACATTGTGAAAAGTCTGTAGTCTCATTTCAAAGGTAAGTTTTCATAGTATTTTTCTAACTAATTAAGATGTTTTTGGAATTTTTCTGCTAGATTCTGCTCTAGAATCAAACATGGTAATGAAAAATCATCAAATTTCAAATGATGATTGTACTACATTCATTTGAAGAATTAAAAAAATCCAAACTATCAATATTTTGATAAAAATTTCTAAATTTATTAAAATATGATATACATCGATTTTTAAAAACTTCTTGAAGAAGCTACATATTTTAAAAATTGCATGACATTTTTGAATTCTTTTCAACCTCAAGATAGAATCCAGGAAAGAACTTCTAAAAATATTTTGATTAGGTTAAGAAATCACTATGAAGACATACTGAAAAAAAACCTTTTGAAATCTAAATCTAAATTAAAATTTATTTTGTAATATCTTTCTATAAAATAAAACACTTTGACGAAAGTTGAAACTCCAGGTCAATCTGTAATTTCCGATGGTAGTAGTTTATATATATATATATATATATATATATATATATATATATATATATATATATATATACGAATTGTCATGTAAAAGATGTTAAATTCCAAAAAATTTTATTCAATATATTTTATTTTTTAGTAAAGGTTTGTCGACTTAGCTTCATATCAAGAAAAGTTTGAGGTGTAAATTCACATATAATTTATGTATTTTCTTAAATCAATAAACACTTCATTTACATTCATCTATTGAAATTGCCATATGTATAAGATGTTTCATACTTCAAAAAATGGAAGGTGTAAATTCATAATGCGAATTCAGATATAATTTATGTACTTTCTTCGTGGTTTCTCTTCAAAAATTAGATCTTAGGTAAAAAAAGATAATTTTGCTTCCAAATATAGAAAAAGTATTATTGAAGAGATCATTTCAAAGAAAAGAGATTAATTTCCAAGAAAAATATTTGAAGCATTAGAAAAAATGAATTTAACAAATTTTATTTTTACCCCGACTTTTTTTCTTATCGCATCATACCAAATTTAAAAAAAAATGATGTGATTCAAATAAATCAAGAATCGTTTTTTCAGGCAAAAGACCTAATACAACCTAGCCGTTTCCATATTTCTAAAATGAATAAGATTTTACCAAATTCAGTAATTTTTTTACAAGAATTTTGTTTTGGAAAATTTATTTTTAATGGTTTCAGCCATTGAAGAATTTATTATAATTTTCAAAAAATGGAAGCGGTTAAGTTGTAGAAAGCCTTTTTCTTAAAAAAATGATCCGTGATTTCACAGAATCACATCATTTTTTAAAATTTGGCTCGAAGCGATACGAAAACAAGTCCGGGTAAAAATAAAATTTGTTAAATGCATTATTTGTTTGTGTTTTAATTTTTTTTTCTTGGAAACTAATCTCTTTTCTTCCAAATGATCTCTTCAATAATAATATTGCTATTCTTGAAAAAAAATTTATCTATTTTTGCCTGAAGTCTAATTTTTGTGGATGAACTACCTTAAATCAGCAAACACTTCATTTTCATTTATTTATCGAAATTTTCATACAAAAGATGTTACCTATCATGAAAATGTTCAAACCCTTCATTTTTGAAACTTGTATCTCATCTTGAATGATATCTTATTATAAAATATTCTCTACATAATTTAAAAAAAAATGCTGAAATCGATATTTTGTTTCGAAACTTTAAGCATTTATTGACTTTAAATTTCAATAAAAAATTATTTTTCTAGTATTTAAATCATCTTAAAATTTCACAAAATCTTTTAGATACTTATTTCAGATCAATATTTTTCAAAGTATATAGAAAAAAGTGTAATTTTCTTAATGTTATATTCCGTAATTTTGAATTCTGAGTCTATTTCGCGCCTCCTTTGAATGAAGTCGAGAGAAATACAATTTCTGATTTTAACTCGACAACAGACAGCGTGAAATCGAAGCGAGTTAGTGGGGATACACTGACATGACGCGCTTCATTGTGTGTTGTAACGTGTGCAGCTTCACACGTTTTACCTTACATGATAATTAGTCTTTACGAAATCTACCATACCGACCAGCGCGAATAATTCAAATTTATATAAGAATATTTTTTAGCGAATTATGAAAATAGAAATTGTATTTAGAAGTAGAATAGATACTTTCCCATGGAGCATTCTAAAAATTCCAGAATTATAAATGTGAAACTTAAAAATGCGACAAAGTCACGTCCATGTGATCAGCAACATCTGCAAACTGTAAATTTGAGAGGTTCGAAACAGACCACTTTGAAAAGCATAAATTTTCATCTCTCCAACTTTCCCAAGTCATGAAATGGTTCGGAAATGCTTTCTTAACAGAAAGCATTTTTTTTAGTTGCTTCAAATTTCAATCCTTGATTTTATAGCCTTCCCAAGGTCTAGTACGGGTTTCTATGACAACTTTTAGATTACAGTCGCACGTGTTTGGGTTTTCCTCACCGAAGGGTCTGGGCCATATAGCCCCGAGCCATCGGTTATATAAAAAAAGGGGTCCTTGTCTCGAGCGCCTCAAGTATTCCTAGAATCAAGAAGAAAGTGTCGCCACTCGATCTTCCCTCTCCAGCGAACCTTAAAGGGCGTGACTCGTAGCTCTAAGGGATAGTTTTAGGATGATTTTTGGGACCGCCATTGGTTAAGCGAAGATAGTTACACCACCCCCAATTTGAGAGGGCCTCGCGAGGTACTTGAACTTGGATAGGAAAAGAGACCAGCGAAGTTAGATAGAAGAAAGCCCTCAACTTTTCTCGTGAAAAAGTCGTTCTCTCTTCGGCGTTTGCAGAACGACTCGTAGAATTGACATTTTGTTAGTGCGTGGCATTAAAATCATAACTTCAACTCGCGAAGTGAATTTTAAATAAAGAACTCGAGTTATATTATATTTCTTATTGTTCGCTACCACCCAAATTATTTCAGGTAATCGTATCAACGATTGAAGCAGCATCCCGAACCTAATAGTTATACTACTTACGGTAAGTAGATATCATTTGAATATTCCCGCACGATCGGCCATTTCCAACTACCGCCGACGTGACAGTGTGCTCCCACATATTATCGTAGCAGTGCGGACCTTTAATTTTAGTTCGAAAAAGCCACGGGAAAAGCTTTACGCAATTGGGGACGCTGCAAAAGTGTTAAACAGTAGCTCTGTGTTATCCTTCAAGTAGTAGTATAAACATATCTGTGATATTTAATTTGGCATGGGGTCAGTTTAGTTCCAATTTGTTTGTGTCGTAAAAAACATAAACATCAGAAAGGCAAACGTTTCGGCCACAAATGGGGGCCCTCTTCAGTGCCAACAATTTTAATTTGCATTAAAAATAATAATTATAAACTAAACAAGCAAAACTCATGCAACTTAATATTTATTTTCTTTTTGTTTTTTTTTGTTTTATTCTTATAATAAATTTATTAATAAAATTAGAACATGCGAATAGACCCTCCAGCATCGTCCTCACACAGAAGTCCTCTCGTGTCCGATTCGTGGAAGATGTGAATCGCTGAACGCGCCACCTCAAAGGCACACAACCACAATTAATTCCATAAAAACACAGGTCAAACATCCAATCGTGAACCCTCGATGGAGAACGCACAGCACAACACACACACACACACGAACCCGAGAAGTTAAGGGTGAGTCGAAAACCGATAAATTTGAATTTGGGAAGAAAAAATTAAAATTTTTTTTCCTCTTTGCGATCACGGAGTCGACAGTCAGTATGGTAGACTGCCACTCCGCTGCAAGACAGAGAGAAAACTGATTTAGAAAATATTGAGAATTTTCTGTATACGAGAAAACTTGTTATGAGGAGTCAAGTTACAACCCCAAAGAGTATGCACACTCAAAATCTTTTCAACGTCCCGAGCACTTGAGATTTCTATGTGCCAAAGCGTTCGAGGAAAGCAAATCCCATACCACATGTTCGAAGGAATCCGTCAGAAAACTCGCTCAATACGGTACCGAAACACTCCCTCGAACATATTTTAATACAGTCGTTAAAAATAATCGCGAGTGAGAACATTTTTTGATAAAAGAGAATGGTATAGAATTTTTAAGTTATTTCGAATTGAAATACATGTAGAAAACTTTTTTGCCAATACTTTTACTTTCAAAAGTGTTTTATTTATAGTAGTGCAATTCCATAATGCAAATACTGATCCTGAACCCGCGAAAACCCGAAAAATAAAATTTTTAAACAATTTTTAAGATATTTTGAATTGACATGTAAGATATATGCGTAAAAAACTTAGTTGAGAATACTTTTTCAAAAGTATTGTATTTATAGTGAACATCACTCCCGTAATGTAATTACCAATCATAATTACGCGATAACGCGAAAAATAAGATACTCTGGATTTTTTAATTTGACCTATAAGATATATGCGTAAAAATCTTTGTTAGAAATACTTTTTCAAAAGTATTGTATTCATAGTAGGGCAATTCCATAATGCAATTACTGATCCTGAAACCGCGAAAACCCGAAAAATAAAAATTTTTAAGAATTTCACAGATATTTTAAATTGACATGTGAGATATATGCGTAACAAGCTTAATTGACAATACTTTTACAAAGGTATTGTATCTTCAGTGAACATCACGCCCGTAATGTAATTACCAATCATAATTACGCGATAACGCGAAGAATAAGATTCTCTGGATATTTTAATTTGACCTATAAGATATATGCGTTAAAATCATTGTTAGAAATACTTTTTCAAAAGTGTTTTATTTACAGTAGAGCAATTCCATAATGCAAATACTGATCCTGAAAACGCGAAAACCCGAAAAATAAAATTTTTAAACAATTTTTGAGATATTTTGAATTGACATGTAAGATATATGCGTAAAAAACTTAGTTGAGAATACTTTTTCAAAAGTATTGTATTTATAGTGAACATCACTCCCGTAATGTAATTACAAATCATAATTACGCGATAACGCGAAGAATAAGATACTCTGGATTTTATAATTTGACCTATAAGATATATGCATAAAAATCTTTGTTAGAAATACTTTTTCTAAAGTTATGTATTTATAGTAGAGCAATTTCCTTAATGCAATTACTGATCCTGAAACCGCGAAAGCCCGAAAAATAAAAATTTTTCAGAATTTTTAAGATATTATAAATTGACATGTGAGATATATGCGTAAAAAGTTTAATTGACAATACTTTTACAAAGGTATTGTATTTTTAGTGAACATCACGCCCGTAATGTAATTACCAATCATAATTACGCGATAACGCGAAGAATAAGATTCTCTGGATATTTTAATTTGACCTATAAGATATATGCGTAAAAATCTTTCTTAGAAATACTTTTTCAAAAGTATTGTATTTATAGTAGATCAATTCCATAATGCAATTACTGATACTGAAAACGCGAAAACCCGAAGAATAAGAATTTTTAAGAATTTTTAAGATATTTTAAATCGACATGTAAGATATATGCGTAAAAAAACTTAGTTGACAATAATTGTTCGGAAGTATAGCATTTATAGTAAAGCGATCCCATAATGCAAGTACTAATCCTAAAAACGCGAAAACCCGAAAAATAAAATTTTTTTTTTAATAATTTTAAAGATGTTTTAAATTGGCATGTGAGATATATGCGTAAAAAACTTAGTTGACAATACTTTTTCAAGAGTATTTTATTTATAGTAAAGCGATCCCATAATGCCATTACTAATCCTGAAACCTCGAAAACCCGAAAAATAAAAAAATTTTTAGAATTTTTAAGATATTTTAAATTGACATGTGAGATATATGCGTAAAAACCTAAGTTGACAATACTTTTTCAAAAGTATTGTATTTATAGTGAACATCACTCCCGTAATGTAATTACAAATCATAATTACGCGATAATGCGAAGAATAAGTTTCTCTGGATATTTTAAATTCACCTGTATGATGTACGCGTAAAAAACTTTAATACTTTATCGAAAGTATTGTATTTATAGTAAAGCAATCCCATAATGCAATTACTGAACCTGAAACCGCGAAAACATGAAAAATTAAAAAATTTTAAATCATTTTAAATTGTCATTTAAGATATATGCGTAAAAAAAATTTTTTACAATACTTTTTCAAAGGTATTGTATTCATAGTAGAAATCAATCCCGTAATGCAATTATAAAAGATATTTAATGCCCGAGTAGTGGAGTCACAGGTCCTAGGACCCAGGTCCCCCTTTTTCTTTATATTATTATGACCCTTTTTTTAGTATAGGGTAATAAATCTTGGAAAGGTTTTCCACGTCTGTTCTCAGGTTCACCGCATCATCTGTACCTACGATATGGCACATCTCCAACAATAATCTTTTTTTATAGTTCTCTTCATTAGCTAGAATTATGGTTTTATCAAAATCAAAAAAATGGTCCTTCTCAATTGTATGTTTCGTTAGTGCATTTTGTTTATTGGGGCTTTCTCTAATGTTATTTTTGTGTTCTTTTAGTCTGTTTTTGAGGAACCGTTTTTTTTACCTATATAGACGGCTTTGCACTCATTCCCTTTGCAAGGAACACTGTAAACGATGTTAGAGGAATGTTCTTTAGGTATTTTATCTTTAGTTGATTTGAATATCATTTTAAGGTTTTTTTTATTTTTATACGCAGTGTTTAAATTGTAGCTGTGTAGGATTCCTGATATTTCTTCCGAAAGGCCTTCAATATAAGGAATGCTGATAAAGGGTTTGCTTTCCCCGTTTATGTCGATATGATTGTTACCTAAACGTGTCTTTTGTTCAAGAGTGAGGAGTCTCTGGTTAATAATTTCTTGTGTGAAAAAAATGGGATAGTCGTTTTCTTCTAGTGTATCTGTAATTAATTTAAGGTTGCTTTTTTGAAATTCTATGTCTGAAAGCAAAACTGCTCTATCCACCAAGTTGTTGATTACACTTTTTTTATATCTGAGGGGGTGATTGGAATTAAAGTTAAGGTATCTGCCTGACCAAGTTGGTTTTCTGTACCAATTGAAAGAGAGTTTACGGTTCTGTTTCCTCATGATAGAGACATCTAAGAAATTGATAGCACCATCGACCTCTGTTTCGAGGGTGAATTTGATGTTGAAGGGGTTGGTATTAAAGATTTGTACAATACGGTCAACATGTGTGTTAGGAACCACGATAAGAATATCGTCTACGTATCGGAAATAGACAGGTACTTCAAAATCAAGGTTGGAAAGTCTGTCTTTTTCTAGGTCATCCATCACTATATCAGCAAGGACGGGGGAAAAAGGAGAACCCATTGGTAATCCTCGTTTTTGAAAATAAGTGGTACCATCAAAATTGAAATCTGTGCTGTCCAAGCGCAGTCGCAAGCCTTCTTCGTAATCTCTCCATGGTAAGGATACTTTGCAACGAATCTCATCCCATCTACTTTTAACAGCAGAAATAGCTGCTTCTTTGGGTATATTCGTGAAGAGGGAGACTACATCTAAGGAGGCGAGAACATAGTTTTCAGGGACGCTTACGTTTTTTAATTTATTGACTAGTTCAAAACTGTTAATGATTTTTGATTTTCGTGGGGTGGTATTTTTGGATATGGTAGAGCAAAAGAAGGATGCTAGATTGTAGGTTGGGCTACCCACATAGGAAACAATGGGTCTAACAGGGTTACCTTCTTTGTGGATTTTTGGTAATCCATAGAATCTCGAGGGAATGGCATTAGAAGACTTTAAGTCCTTGGCTAACAGATTGTTAATAAGACTCTTGTTTTCCCATGATTTCACGAGGGAATTAACCTTATTTTGTATTTTGGTTGTTGTGTCTTTGGACCGGACTTGATATGTGTTCTCGTCTTGTAAAAGGTTTGTAACTTTTTCATTGTAATTCTCTCGCGTCAAGGCTACTGTGGTGTTACCCTTGTCTGCCCTAATAAAAACTATTACCGGGTTATTTTTAACGAAATTTTTAGCTTCTTTGATTTCTCTAACCGGTTGTACGAATTTCGATTTGTGTTCGTTGACACCTTTCCTAAAATTATTAACAACATTTGCAACTTTAAGTCTCATTTCGTCCTGCGATTCAGGGATAATTTTATTAATGTTAGATTCAATGTCCGCGATAATAGTATGTGTGGGAATTTCACGTTTTTTTATAGTAAGCCCGAAATTTATACCTAAGCTAGCTATTTTTGCGACATTTTCTGGGATTTCATTTCCTGTCAGATTTTTGAACCACTTTTGATTAAGTTTATTGTTGGAGACTGTCCTTTTTTTGGAATCAAGAGCGCTAATTAGACAATCCAATTTTCTTTTACATTTAGATTTGCTTTCCTCGAATTGGCGCGAAACTTTCCCAGATTCAAATTCAAAAAAACTGTTAAACAAGTGGCTAGGAAAAACAACAACTATTCTATCCTCAAGATGTCTGATCTGATTCTCAAGATACCTTAAATGTGCACATATATCACGTATTTCGAGACTCAAAACAGACCTCTGAAAAGTGATATGCAAGTTGGAAAATCTATTCGATATACTTCTAGAATTAAACTCAATGGTTTGAGTACAGAGTATTTGCAAGTGTTTAGGAACAACATCGAGTTTCCTACAACGTAATAAAAAGATTCTTTGATTAAAACTTTTAGCAAAATCTAGATTTAATTGAGACCATTTTTGAGGAGTGATGCCTCCTCAATTCCATATGTCTCTTCAATTTGTTTATAAAAACCCCCTCCATTTCTACCCCTATAATTGTTGCCATTTTTAGAATTGTATCTTGACATGTTCCTGCACATGTCCTTTGTTATATTGACCCACAGTGATATATCTGTGATATTTAATTTGGCATGGGGTCAGTTTAGTTCCAATTTGTTTATGTCGTAAAAAACATAAACATCAGAAAGGCAAACGTTTCGGCCACGCAGGAACATGTCAAGATACAAGTAGTATGAACCTTTCATTTTAGTTCCCAATAGAGTTCGAAAATTCCCGGTGTGTCCTTCTTTAACCAAGAATTTAATACAAAAAATTTTTCAAATATATTATTCAATGCCATAAACGAATAAAAGAGATCACACTTTAAATATTAATATTATTTGAATATTTTTAATTAAATTTTCCCCTTTTTATTCATATTAATCTCGTATAAAAACTATTTTGAAACATTCAGCTGATATTATTCGTTAAATATTAATATTTCTTTCATTCCTTTATGGCGTTGCATAATAACTTTTTAATAATTTTTATGTTTAATTTTCGACATATCACTGCATTTATATTATTTATTTGAGGTAAAATTAAGTTGAAAAATGGAAAAGAAATCAAAAATTCTGAACAAGGAACGAAGTTGATGAGAGTCGTAATTAGTTGGAAATCATTATGAATAATTAAAGAAAATAGAATATAAAATAAGGTGAATATTAATTTATATTTTTTAAATAGTTAACTAATATTAATAAAAACAGCATAATAAGAACAATTAAAATTTTTGTTCATTTTCAAAACCAAAAGTGTTTTTGTGCAGCATTGACAAAAATAATGCAAAAAAATCCAACTTTCATAGTTTTGACCATTTTTTAACAACACCTAAAGCAATGAACCTTTCATAATTTTTGTTCATCTATCACAAAGGTAGATTTACGGAAAAGATCCGATGTATATGAAAGAAACTGTAATTATTTTTGAATTTTCAACTTTGAATTTTTACAGCTTTTTGTTTCCCTAAAATTTAACTTCCACATTTTGTGAATCTTAGAGAGCATGAAATACGGACATAGATAGACTACTTTTGGTTTTGAAAATAAAAAAAAATTTTAATTGTTCTTATTATACTGTTTTTATTAATGTTATTTAACTATTTTAAAAATATAAATTAATATTCACCTTTTTTTATATTCTATTTTCTTTAATTATTCATAATGATTTCCAACTAATTACAACTCTCATCAACTTCGTTTCAATTGTTCAGAATTTTTCATTTTTCTTTCCATTTTTCAATTTAATTTTGCCTCAAAATAATAATATAAATTCAGTGAAATGTAACAATTAAATATAAAAATTTAAAAAAAGTTATTGTTCAATGCCATAAAGGAATAAGAGAAATATTAATATTTAACTATTAATATCAGCTGAATGTTTCAAAATAGTTTTTTTACGAGACTAATATGAATAAAAAGGAGAAAATTTAATTTAAAATATTCAAATAATATTAATATTTACAGTCTGATCTCTTTTATTTGTTTATCGCATTGAATAATATATTTTTAAAATTAAAAAATATTAAATTCTTCGTAGGTTTAGAGATGAGTTGGGAGATTTCTAAAGTAATGTCATGGAGACTAGATATAAGGAGACCAATCTCCATATATCCATTCCCGAAATGAAGTAGTGCCAAGTACATAGTTACAAAACTTCCCGATGAGGGCATGTGTGTTCCCTGGGTGCAAAATGGCGACGTCCAATACATGATGTCAAAGCAAAGATATTATAAACCTAGATGCGGCGAGTGGCCTCGGAGTGGGGGAACGATATATATAAAACATCACTCTTTCTTGGGTATCGAGCAGCCCCCGGAATCTCTGGAGTTGAAAATGTCACAGATGTTGACCGTTGGCCACCGTGGCGCTGGCTGTTCATGAGGCCGACATTATACAGATTAGCATTATAGAACATTGAAATTTAACATTTGAGGAAAGTAGATGGCCTTTCCGGTTTTGTATAATTATTTTAAGTCAGTGAAATATGATAAATAAATAATATAGATGGTAGAATATTTTTAAGACCGAAAAAAATTTGAAAGCGTGCATCTTGCATGTGTCAGGAGGAATCGAACCTCCGAATATACTTGCCTTTCCGGGGACTTACTGTGATAAACGCACCAAGCCAACACCGCTTACAGCATTTCAAATAATTTTTCGGTATATTTCACTTTTCAGTTTAGATGTTTATTTGAAATGAAAATTAGGGCTTTAAGTGACCTCTATTGGGTCTGATTGCGAACACTTTCGTGAACCGACAATCTTAGATGGTAAATTTACCAATTCTGTATATTCTTAAGATGTTGTTGAGGTTTTAGGCCAGATAATTAATTAATAATTTTCGATGTTACCGGTATTATAGTATTTGAGGAAAGTAGATGGCCTTTCCGGTTTTGTATAATTATTTTAAGTCAGTGAAATATGATAAATAAATAATATAGATGGTAGAATATTTTTAAGACCGAAAAAAATTTGAAAGCGTGCATCTTGCATGTGTCAGGAGGAATCGAACCTCCGAATATACTTGCCTTTCCGGGGACTTACTGTGATAAACGCACCAAGCCAACACCGCTTACAGCATTTCAAATAATTTTTCGGTATATTTCACTTTTCAGTTTAGATGTTTATTTGAAATGAAAATTAGGGCTTTAAGTGACCTCTATTGGGTCTGATTGCGAACACTTTCGTGAACCGACAATCTTAGATGGTAAATTTACCAATTCTGTATATTCTTAAGATGTTGTTGAGGTTTTAGGCCAGATAATTAATTAATAATTTTCGATGTTACCGGTATTATAGTATTTGAGGAAAGTAGATGGCCTTTCCGGTTTTGTATAATTATTTTAAGTCAGTGAAATATGATAAATAAATAATATAGATGGTAGAATATTTTTAAGACCGAAAAAAATTTGAAAGCGTGCATCTTGCATGTGTCAGGAGGAATCGAACCTCCGAATATACTTGCCTTTCCGGGGACTTACTGTGATAAACGCACCAAGCCAACACCGCTTACAGCATTTCAAATAATTTTTCGGTATATTTCACTTTTCAGTTTAGATGTTTATTTGAAATGAAAATTAGGGCTTTAAGTGACCTCTATTGGGTCTGATTGCGAACACTTTCGTGAACCGACAATCTTAGATGGTAAATTTACCAATTCTGTATATTCTTAAGATGTTGTTGAGGTTTTAGGCCAGATAATTAATTAATAATTTTCGATGTTACCGGTATTATAGTATTTGAGGAAAGTAGATGGCCTTTCCGGTTTTGTATAATTATTTTAAGTCAGTGAAATATGATAAATAAATAATATAGATGGTAGAATATTTTTAAGACCGAAAAAAATTTGAAAGCGTGCATCTTGCATGTGTCAGGAGGAATCGAACCTCCGAATATACTTGCCTTTCCGGGGACTTACTGTGATAAACGCACCAAGCCAACACCGCTTACAGCATTTCAAATAATTTTTCGGTATATTTCACTTTTCAGTTTAGATGTTTATTTGAAATGAAAATTAGGGCTTTAAGTGACCTCTATTGGGTCTGATTGCGAACACTTTCGTGAACCGACAATCTTAGATGGTAAATTTACCAATTCTGTATATTCTTAAGATGTTGTTGAGGTTTTAGGCCAGATAATTAATTAATAATTTTCGATGTTACCGGTATTATAGTATTTGAGGAAAGTAGATGGCCTTTCCGGTTTTGTATAATTATTTTAAGTCAGTGAAATATGATAAATAAATAATATAGATGGTAGAATATTTTTAAGACCGAAAAAAATTTGAAAGCGTGCATCTTGCATGTGTCAGGAGGAATCGAACCTCCGAATATACTTGCCTTTCCGGGGACTTACTGTGATAAACGCACCAAGCCAACACCGCTTACAGCATTTCAAATAATTTTTCGGTATATTTCACTTTTCAGTTTAGATGTTTATTTGAAATGAAAATTAGGGCTTTAAGTGACCTCTATTGGGTCTGATTGCGAACACTTTCGTGAACCGACAATCTTAGATGGTAAATTTACCAATTCTGTATATTCTTAAGATGTTGTTGAGGTTTTAGGCCAGATAATTAATTAATAATTTTCGATGTTACCGGTATTATAGTATTTGAGGAAAGTAGATGGCCTTTCCGGTTTTGTATAATTATTTTAAGTCAGTGAAATATGATAAATAAATAATATAGATGGTAGAATATTTTTAAGACCGAAAAAAATTTGAAAGCGTGCATCTTGCATGTGTCAGGAGGAATCGAACCTCCGAATATACTTGCCTTTCCGGGGACTTACTGTGATAAACGCACCAAGCCAACACCGCTTACAGCATTTCAAATAATTTTTCGGTATATTTCACTTTTCAGTTTAGATGTTTATTTGAAATGAAAATTAGGGCTTTAAGTGACCTCTATTGGGTCTGATTGCGAACACTTTCGTGAACCGACAATCTTAGATGGTAAATTTACCAATTCTGTATATTCTTAAGATGTTGTTGAGGTTTTAGGCCAGATAATTAATTAATAATTTTCGATGTTACCGGTATTATAGTATTTGAGGAAAGTAGATGGCCTTTCCGGTTTTGTATAATTATTTTAAGTCAGTGAAATATGATAAATAAATAATATAGATGGTAGAATATTTTTAAGACCGAAAAAAATTTGAAAGCGTGCATCTTGCATGTGTCAGGAGGAATCGAACCTCCGAATATACTTGCCTTTCCGGGGACTTACTGTGATAAACGCACCAAGCCAACACCGCTTACAGCATTTCAAATAATTTTTCGGTATATTTCACTTTTCAGTTTAGATGTTTATTTGAAATGAAAATTAGGGCTTTAAGTGACCTCTATTGGGTCTGATTGCGAACACTTTCGTGAACCGACAATCTTAGATGGTAAATTTACCAATTCTGTATATTCTTAAGATGTTGTTGAGGTTTTAGGCCAGATAATTAATTAATAATTTTCGATGTTACCGGTATTATAGTATTTGAGGAAAGTAGATGGCCTTTCCGGTTTTGTATAATTATTTTAAGTCAGTGAAATATGATAAATAAATAATATAGATGGTAGAATATTTTTAAGACCGAAAAAAATTTGAAAGCGTGCATCTTGCATGTGTCAGGAGGAATCGAACCTCCGAATATACTTGCCTTTCCGGGGACTTACTGTGATAAACGCACCAAGCCAACACCGCTTACAGCATTTCAAATAATTTTTCGGTATATTTCACTTTTCAGTTTAGATGTTTATTTGAAATGAAAATTAGGGCTTTAAGTGACCTCTATTGGGTCTGATTGCGAACACTTTCGTGAACCGACAATCTTAGATGGTAAATTTACCAATTCTGTATATTCTTAAGATGTTGTTGAGGTTTTAGGCCAGATAATTAATTAATAATTTTCGATGTTACCGGTATTATAGTATTTGAGGAAAGTAGATGGCCTTTCCGGTTTTGTATAATTATTTTAAGTCAGTGAAATATGATAAATAAATAATATAGATGGTAGAATATTTTTAAGACCGAAAAAAATTTGAAAGCGTGCATCTTGCATGTGTCAGGAGGAATCGAACCTCCGAATATACTTGCCTTTCCGGGGACTTACTGTGATAAACGCACCAAGCCAACACCGCTTACAGCATTTCAAATAATTTTTCGGTATATTTCACTTTTCAGTTTAGATGTTTATTTGAAATGAAAATTAGGGCTTTAAGTGACCTCTATTGGGTCTGATTGCGAACACTTTCGTGAACCGACAATCTTAGATGGTAAATTTACCAATTCTGTATATTCTTAAGATGTTGTTGAGGTTTTAGGCCAGATAATTAATTAATAATTTTCGATGTTACCGGTATTATAGTATTTGAGGAAAGTAGATGGCCTTTCCGGTTTTGTATAATTATTTTAAGTCAGTGAAATATGATAAATAAATAATATAGATGGTAGAATATTTTTAAGACCGAAAAAAATTTGAAAGCGTGCATCTTGCATGTGTCAGGAGGAATCGAACCTCCGAATATACTTGCCTTTCCGGGGACTTACTGTGATAAACGCACCAAGCCAACACCGCTTACAGCATTTCAAATAATTTTTCGGTATATTTCACTTTTCAGTTTAGATGTTTATTTGAAATGAAAATTAGGGCTTTAAGTGACCTCTATTGGGTCTGATTGCGAACACTTTCGTGAACCGACAATCTTAGATGGTAAATTTACCAATTCTGTATATTCTTAAGATGTTGTTGAGGTTTTAGGCCAGATAATTAATTAATAATTTTCGATGTTACCGGTATTATAGTATTTGAGGAAAGTAGATGGCCTTTCCGGTTTTGTATAATTATTTTAAGTCAGTGAAATATGATAAATAAATAATATAGATGGTAGAATATTTTTAAGACCGAAAAAAATTTGAAAGCGTGCATCTTGCATGTGTCAGGAGGAATCGAACCTCCGAATATACTTGCCTTTCCGGGGACTTACTGTGATAAACGCACCAAGCCAACACCGCTTACAGCATTTCAAATAATTTTTCGGTATATTTCACTTTTCAGTTTAGATGTTTATTTGAAATGAAAATTAGGGCTTTAAGTGACCTCTATTGGGTCTGATTGCGAACACTTTCGTGAACCGACAATCTTAGATGGTAAATTTACCAATTCTGTATATTCTTAAGATGTTGTTGAGGTTTTAGGCCAGATAATTAATTAATAATTTTCGATGTTACCGGTATTATAGTATTTGAGGAAAGTAGATGGCCTTTCCGGTTTTGTATAATTATTTTAAGTCAGTGAAATATGATAAATAAATAATATAGATGGTAGAATATTTTTAAGACCGAAAAAAATTTGAAAGCGTGCATCTTGCATGTGTCAGGAGGAATCGAACCTCCGAATATACTTGCCTTTCCGGGGACTTACTGTGATAAACGCACCAAGCCAACACCGCTTACAGCATTTCAAATAATTTTTCGGTATATTTCACTTTTCAGTTTAGATGTTTATTTGAAATGAAAATTAGGGCTTTAAGTGACCTCTATTGGGTCTGATTGCGAACACTTTCGTGAACCGACAATCTTAGATGGTAAATTTACCAATTCTGTATATTCTTAAGATGTTGTTGAGGTTTTAGGCCAGATAATTAATTAATAATTTTCGATGTTACCGGTATTATAGTATTTGAGGAAAGTAGATGGCCTTTCCGGTTTTGTATAATTATTTTAAGTCAGTGAAATATGATAAATAAATAATATAGATGGTAGAATATTTTTAAGACCGAAAAAAATTTGAAAGCGTGCATCTTGCATGTGTCAGGAGGAATCGAACCTCCGAATATACTTGCCTTTCCGGGGACTTACTGTGATAAACGCACCAAGCCAACACCGCTTACAGCATTTCAAATAATTTTTCGGTATATTTCACTTTTCAGTTTAGATGTTTATTTGAAATGAAAATTAGGGCTTTAAGTGACCTCTATTGGGTCTGATTGCGAACACTTTCGTGAACCGACAATCTTAGATGGTAAATTTACCAATTCTGTATATTCTTAAGATGTTGTTGAGGTTTTAGGCCAGATAATTAATTAATAATTTTCGATGTTACCGGTATTATAGTATTTGAGGAAAGTAGATGGCCTTTCCGGTTTTGTATAATTATTTTAAGTCAGTGAAATATGATAAATAAATAATATAGATGGTAGAATATTTTTAAGACCGAAAAAAATTTGAAAGCGTGCATCTTGCATGTGTCAGGAGGAATCGAACCTCCGAATATACTTGCCTTTCCGGGGACTTACTGTGATAAACGCACCAAGCCAACACCGCTTACAGCATTTCAAATAATTTTTCGGTATATTTCACTTTTCAGTTTAGATGTTTATTTGAAATGAAAATTAGGGCTTTAAGTGACCTCTATTGGGTCTGATTGCGAACACTTTCGTGAACCGACAATCTTAGATGGTAAATTTACCAATTCTGTATATTCTTAAGATGTTGTTGAGGTTTTAGGCCAGATAATTAATTAATAATTTTCGATGTTACCGGTATTATAGTATTTGAGGAAAGTAGATGGCCTTTCCGGTTTTGTATAATTATTTTAAGTCAGTGAAATATGATAAATAAATAATATAGATGGTAGAATATTTTTAAGACCGAAAAAAATTTGAAAGCGTGCATCTTGCATGTGTCAGGAGGAATCGAACCTCCGAATATACTTGCCTTTCCGGGGACTTACTGTGATAAACGCACCAAGCCAACACCGCTTACAGCATTTCAAATAATTTTTCGGTATATTTCACTTTTCAGTTTAGATGTTTATTTGAAATGAAAATTAGGGCTTTAAGTGACCTCTATTGGGTCTGATTGCGAACACTTTCGTGAACCGACAATCTTAGATGGTAAATTTACCAATTCTGTATATTCTTAAGATGTTGTTGAGGTTTTAGGCCAGATAATTAATTAATAATTTTCGATGTTACCGGTATTATAGTATTTGAGGAAAGTAGATGGCCTTTCCGGTTTTGTATAATTATTTTAAGTCAGTGAAATATGATAAATAAATAATATAGATGGTAGAATATTTTTAAGACCGAAAAAAATTTGAAAGCGTGCATCTTGCATGTGTCAGGAGGAATCGAACCTCCGAATATACTTGCCTTTCCGGGGACTTACTGTGATAAACGCACCAAGCCAACACCGCTTACAGCATTTCAAATAATTTTTCGGTATATTTCACTTTTCAGTTTAGATGTTTATTTGAAATGAAAATTAGGGCTTTAAGTGACCTCTATTGGGTCTGATTGCGAACACTTTCGTGAACCGACAATCTTAGATGGTAAATTTACCAATTCTGTATATTCTTAAGATGTTGTTGAGGTTTTAGGCCAGATAATTAATTAATAATTTTCGATGTTACCGGTATTATAGTATTTGAGGAAAGTAGATGGCCTTTCCGGTTTTGTATAATTATTTTAAGTCAGTGAAATATGATAAATAAATAATATAGATGGTAGAATATTTTTAAGACCGAAAAAAATTTGAAAGCGTGCATCTTGCATGTGTCAGGAGGAATCGAACCTCCGAATATACTTGCCTTTCCGGGGACTTACTGTGATAAACGCACCAAGCCAACACCGCTTACAGCATTTCAAATAATTTTTCGGTATATTTCACTTTTCAGTTTAGATGTTTATTTGAAATGAAAATTAGGGCTTTAAGTGACCTCTATTGGGTCTGATTGCGAACACTTTCGTGAACCGACAATCTTAGATGGTAAATTTACCAATTCTGTATATTCTTAAGATGTTGTTGAGGTTTTAGGCCAGATAATTAATTAATAATTTTCGATGTTACCGGTATTATAGTATTTGAGGAAAGTAGATGGCCTTTCCGGTTTTGTATAATTATTTTAAGTCAGTGAAATATGATAAATAAATAATATAGATGGTAGAATATTTTTAAGACCGAAAAAAATTTGAAAGCGTGCATCTTGCATGTGTCAGGAGGAATCGAACCTCCGAATATACTTGCCTTTCCGGGGACTTACTGTGATAAACGCACCAAGCCAACACCGCTTACAGCATTTCAAATAATTTTTCGGTATATTTCACTTTTCAGTTTAGATGTTTATTTGAAATGAAAATTAGGGCTTTAAGTGACCTCTATTGGGTCTGATTGCGAACACTTTCGTGAACCGACAATCTTAGATGGTAAATTTACCAATTCTGTATATTCTTAAGATGTTGTTGAGGTTTTAGGCCAGATAATTAATTAATAATTTTCGATGTTACCGGTATTATAGTATTTGAGGAAAGTAGATGGCCTTTCCGGTTTTGTATAATTATTTTAAGTCAGTGAAATATGATAAATAAATAATATAGATGGTAGAATATTTT
Source organism: Diplolepis rosae (assembly GCA_030998225.1). NCBI lineage: Eukaryota > Metazoa > Arthropoda > Insecta > Hymenoptera > Diplolepididae > Diplolepis > Diplolepis rosae. The sequence goes on along the minus strand of JAPYXD010000215.1, from coordinate 52,466 downwards.
TAAGACCGAAAAAAATTTGAAAGCGTGCATCTTGCATGTGTCAGGAGGAATCGAACCTCCGAATATACTTGCCTTTCCGGGGACTTACTGTGATAAACGCACCAAGCCAACACCGCTTACAGCATTTCAAATAATTTTTCGGTATATTTCACTTTTCAGTTTAGATGTTTATTTGAAATGAAAATTAGGGCTTTAAGTGACCTCTATTGGGTCTGATTGCGAACACTTTCGTGAACCGACAATCTTAGATGGTAAATTTACCAATTCTGTATATTCTTAAGATGTTGTTGAGGTTTTAGGCCAGATAATTAATTAATAATTTTCGATGTTACCGGTATTATAGTATTTGAGGAAAGTAGATGGCCTTTCCGGTTTTGTATAATTATTTTAAGTCAGTGAAATATGATAAATAAATAATATAGATGGTAGAATATTTTTAAGACCGAAAAAAATTTGAAAGCGTGCATCTTGCATGTGTCAGGAGGAATCGAACCTCCGAATATACTTGCCTTTCCGGGGACTTACTGTGATAAACGCACCAAGCCAACACCGCTTACAGCATTTCAAATAATTTTTCGGTATATTTCACTTTTCAGTTTAGATGTTTATTTGAAATGAAAATTAGGGCTTTAAGTGACCTCTATTGGGTCTGATTGCGAACACTTTCGTGAACCGACAATCTTAGATGGTAAATTTACCAATTCTGTATATTCTTAAGATGTTGTTGAGGTTTTAGGCCAGATAATTAATTAATAATTTTCGATGTTACCGGTATTATAGTATTTGAGGAAAGTAGATGGCCTTTCCGGTTTTGTATAATTATTTTAAGTCAGTGAAATATGATAAATAAATAATATAGATGGTAGAATATTTTTAAGACCGAAAAAAATTTGAAAGCGTGCATCTTGCATGTGTCAGGAGGAATCGAACCTCCGAATATACTTGCCTTTCCGGGGACTTACTGTGATAAACGCACCAAGCCAACACCGCTTACAGCATTTCAAATAATTTTTCGGTATATTTCACTTTTCAGTTTAGATGTTTATTTGAAATGAAAATTAGGGCTTTAAGTGACCTCTATTGGGTCTGATTGCGAACACTTTCGTGAACCGACAATCTTAGATGGTAAATTTACCAATTCTGTATATTCTTAAGATGTTGTTGAGGTTTTAGGCCAGATAATTAATTAATAATTTTCGATGTTACCGGTATTATAGTATTTGAGGAAAGTAGATGGCCTTTCCGGTTTTGTATAATTATTTTAAGTCAGTGAAATATGATAAATAAATAATATAGATGGTAGAATATTTTTAAGACCGAAAAAAATTTGAAAGCGTGCATCTTGCATGTGTCAGGAGGAATCGAACCTCCGAATATACTTGCCTTTCCGGGGACTTACTGTGATAAACGCACCAAGCCAACACCGCTTACAGCATTTCAAATAATTTTTCGGTATATTTCACTTTTCAGTTTAGATGTTTATTTGAAATGAAAATTAGGGCTTTAAGTGACCTCTATTGGGTCTGATTGCGAACACTTTCGTGAACCGACAATCTTAGATGGTAAATTTACCAATTCTGTATATTCTTAAGATGTTGTTGAGGTTTTAGGCCAGATAATTAATTAATAATTTTCGATGTTACCGGTATTATAGTATTTGAGGAAAGTAGATGGCCTTTCCGGTTTTGTATAATTATTTTAAGTCAGTGAAATATGATAAATAAATAATATAGATGGTAGAATATTTTTAAGACCGAAAAAAATTTGAAAGCGTGCATCTTGCATGTGTCAGGAGGAATCGAACCTCCGAATATACTTGCCTTTCCGGGGACTTACTGTGATAAACGCACCAAGCCAACACCGCTTACAGCATTTCAAATAATTTTTCGGTATATTTCACTTTTCAGTTTAGATGTTTATTTGAAATGAAAATTAGGGCTTTAAGTGACCTCTATTGGGTCTGATTGCGAACACTTTCGTGAACCGACAATCTTAGATGGTAAATTTACCAATTCTGTATATTCTTAAGATGTTGTTGAGGTTTTAGGCCAGATAATTAATTAATAATTTTCGATGTTACCGGTATTATAGTATTTGAGGAAAGTAGATGGCCTTTCCGGTTTTGTATAATTATTTTAAGTCAGTGAAATATGATAAATAAATAATATAGATGGTAGAATATTTTTAAGACCGAAAAAAATTTGAAAGCGTGCATCTTGCATGTGTCAGGAGGAATCGAACCTCCGAATATACTTGCCTTTCCGGGGACTTACTGTGATAAACGCACCAAGCCAACACCGCTTACAGCATTTCAAATAATTTTTCGGTATATTTCACTTTTCAGTTTAGATGTTTATTTGAAATGAAAATTAGGGCTTTAAGTGACCTCTATTGGGTCTGATTGCGAACACTTTCGTGAACCGACAATCTTAGATGGTAAATTTACCAATTCTGTATATTCTTAAGATGTTGTTGAGGTTTTAGGCCAGATAATTAATTAATAATTTTCGATGTTACCGGTATTATAGTATTTGAGGAAAGTAGATGGCCTTTCCGGTTTTGTATAATTATTTTAAGTCAGTGAAATATGATAAATAAATAATATAGATGGTAGAATATTTTTAAGACCGAAAAAAATTTGAAAGCGTGCATCTTGCATGTGTCAGGAGGAATCGAACCTCCGAATATACTTGCCTTTCCGGGGACTTACTGTGATAAACGCACCAAGCCAACACCGCTTACAGCATTTCAAATAATTTTTCGGTATATTTCACTTTTCAGTTTAGATGTTTATTTGAAATGAAAATTAGGGCTTTAAGTGACCTCTATTGGGTCTGATTGCGAACACTTTCGTGAACCGACAATCTTAGATGGTAAATTTACCAATTCTGTATATTCTTAAGATGTTGTTGAGGTTTTAGGCCAGATAATTAATTAATAATTTTCGATGTTACCGGTATTATAGTATTTGAGGAAAGTAGATGGCCTTTCCGGTTTTGTATAATTATTTTAAGTCAGTGAAATATGATAAATAAATAATATAGATGGTAGAATATTTTTAAGACCGAAAAAAATTTGAAAGCGTGCATCTTGCATGTGTCAGGAGGAATCGAACCTCCGAATATACTTGCCTTTCCGGGGACTTACTGTGATAAACGCACCAAGCCAACACCGCTTACAGCATTTCAAATAATTTTTCGGTATATTTCACTTTTCAGTTTAGATGTTTATTTGAAATGAAAATTAGGGCTTTAAGTGACCTCTATTGGGTCTGATTGCGAACACTTTCGTGAACCGACAATCTTAGATGGTAAATTTACCAATTCTGTATATTCTTAAGATGTTGTTGAGGTTTTAGGCCAGATAATTAATTAATAATTTTCGATGTTACCGGTATTATAGTATTTGAGGAAAGTAGATGGCCTTTCCGGTTTTGTATAATTATTTTAAGTCAGTGAAATATGATAAATAAATAATATAGATGGTAGAATATTTTTAAGACCGAAAAAAATTTGAAAGCGTGCATCTTGCATGTGTCAGGAGGAATCGAACCTCCGAATATACTTGCCTTTCCGGGGACTTACTGTGATAAACGCACCAAGCCAACACCGCTTACAGCATTTCAAATAATTTTTCGGTATATTTCACTTTTCAGTTTAGATGTTTATTTGAAATGAAAATTAGGGCTTTAAGTGACCTCTATTGGGTCTGATTGCGAACACTTTCGTGAACCGACAATCTTAGATGGTAAATTTACCAATTCTGTATATTCTTAAGATGTTGTTGAGGTTTTAGGCCAGATAATTAATTAATAATTTTCGATGTTACCGGTATTATAGTATTTGAGGAAAGTAGATGGCCTTTCCGGTTTTGTATAATTATTTTAAGTCAGTGAAATATGATAAATAAATAATATAGATGGTAGAATATTTTTAAGACCGAAAAAAATTTGAAAGCGTGCATCTTGCATGTGTCAGGAGGAATCGAACCTCCGAATATACTTGCCTTTCCGGGGACTTACTGTGATAAACGCACCAAGCCAACACCGCTTACAGCATTTCAAATAATTTTTCGGTATATTTCACTTTTCAGTTTAGATGTTTATTTGAAATGAAAATTAGGGCTTTAAGTGACCTCTATTGGGTCTGATTGCGAACACTTTCGTGAACCGACAATCTTAGATGGTAAATTTACCAATTCTGTATATTCTTAAGATGTTGTTGAGGTTTTAGGCCAGATAATTAATTAATAATTTTCGATGTTACCGGTATTATAGTATTTGAGGAAAGTAGATGGCCTTTCCGGTTTTGTATAATTATTTTAAGTCAGTGAAATATGATAAATAAATAATATAGATGGTAGAATATTTTTAAGACCGAAAAAAATTTGAAAGCGTGCATCTTGCATGTGTCAGGAGGAATCGAACCTCCGAATATACTTGCCTTTCCGGGGACTTACTGTGATAAACGCACCAAGCCAACACCGCTTACAGCATTTCAAATAATTTTTCGGTATATTTCACTTTTCAGTTTAGATGTTTATTTGAAATGAAAATTAGGGCTTTAAGTGACCTCTATTGGGTCTGATTGCGAACACTTTCGTGAACCGACAATCTTAGATGGTAAATTTACCAATTCTGTATATTCTTAAGATGTTGTTGAGGTTTTAGGCCAGATAATTAATTAATAATTTTCGATGTTACCGGTATTATAGTATTTGAGGAAAGTAGATGGCCTTTCCGGTTTTGTATAATTATTTTAAGTCAGTGAAATATGATAAATAAATAATATAGATGGTAGAATATTTTTAAGACCGAAAAAAATTTGAAAGCGTGCATCTTGCATGTGTCAGGAGGAATCGAACCTCCGAATATACTTGCCTTTCCGGGGACTTACTGTGATAAACGCACCAAGCCAACACCGCTTACAGCATTTCAAATAATTTTTCGGTATATTTCACTTTTCAGTTTAGATGTTTATTTGAAATGAAAATTAGGGCTTTAAGTGACCTCTATTGGGTCTGATTGCGAACACTTTCGTGAACCGACAATCTTAGATGGTAAATTTACCAATTCTGTATATTCTTAAGATGTTGTTGAGGTTTTAGGCCAGATAATTAATTAATAATTTTCGATGTTACCGGTATTATAGTATTTGAGGAAAGTAGATGGCCTTTCCGGTTTTGTATAATTATTTTAAGTCAGTGAAATATGATAAATAAATAATATAGATGGTAGAATATTTTTAAGACCGAAAAAAATTTGAAAGCGTGCATCTTGCATGTGTCAGGAGGAATCGAACCTCCGAATATACTTGCCTTTCCGGGGACTTACTGTGATAAACGCACCAAGCCAACACCGCTTACAGCATTTCAAATAATTTTTCGGTATATTTCACTTTTCAGTTTAGATGTTTATTTGAAATGAAAATTAGGGCTTTAAGTGACCTCTATTGGGTCTGATTGCGAACACTTTCGTGAACCGACAATCTTAGATGGTAAATTTACCAATTCTGTATATTCTTAAGATGTTGTTGAGGTTTTAGGCCAGATAATTAATTAATAATTTTCGATGTTACCGGTATTATAGTATTTGAGGAAAGTAGATGGCCTTTCCGGTTTTGTATAATTATTTTAAGTCAGTGAAATATGATAAATAAATAATATAGATGGTAGAATATTTTTAAGACCGAAAAAAATTTGAAAGCGTGCATCTTGCATGTGTCAGGAGGAATCGAACCTCCGAATATACTTGCCTTTCCGGGGACTTACTGTGATAAACGCACCAAGCCAACACCGCTTACAGCATTTCAAATAATTTTTCGGTATATTTCACTTTTCAGTTTAGATGTTTATTTGAAATGAAAATTAGGGCTTTAAGTGACCTCTATTGGGTCTGATTGCGAACACTTTCGTGAACCGACAATCTTAGATGGTAAATTTACCAATTCTGTATATTCTTAAGATGTTGTTGAGGTTTTAGGCCAGATAATTAATTAATAATTTTCGATGTTACCGGTATTATAGTATTTGAGGAAAGTAGATGGCCTTTCCGGTTTTGTATAATTATTTTAAGTCAGTGAAATATGATAAATAAATAATATAGATGGTAGAATATTTTTAAGACCGAAAAAAATTTGAAAGCGTGCATCTTGCATGTGTCAGGAGGAATCGAACCTCCGAATATACTTGCCTTTCCGGGGACTTACTGTGATAAACGCACCAAGCCAACACCGCTTACAGCATTTCAAATAATTTTTCGGTATATTTCACTTTTCAGTTTAGATGTTTATTTGAAATGAAAATTAGGGCTTTAAGTGACCTCTATTGGGTCTGATTGCGAACACTTTCGTGAACCGACAATCTTAGATGGTAAATTTACCAATTCTGTATATTCTTAAGATGTTGTTGAGGTTTTAGGCCAGATAATTAATTAATAATTTTCGATGTTACCGGTATTATAGTATTTGAGGAAAGTAGATGGCCTTTCCGGTTTTGTATAATTATTTTAAGTCAGTGAAATATGATAAATAAATAATATAGATGGTAGAATATTTTTAAGACCGAAAAAAATTTGAAAGCGTGCATCTTGCATGTGTCAGGAGGAATCGAACCTCCGAATATACTTGCCTTTCCGGGGACTTACTGTGATAAACGCACCAAGCCAACACCGCTTACAGCATTTCAAATAATTTTTCGGTATATTTCACTTTTCAGTTTAGATGTTTATTTGAAATGAAAATTAGGGCTTTAAGTGACCTCTATTGGGTCTGATTGCGAACACTTTCGTGAACCGACAATCTTAGATGGTAAATTTACCAATTCTGTATATTCTTAAGATGTTGTTGAGGTTTTAGGCCAGATAATTAATTAATAATTTTCGATGTTACCGGTATTATAGTATTTGAGGAAAGTAGATGGCCTTTCCGGTTTTGTATAATTATTTTAAGTCAGTGAAATATGATAAATAAATAATATAGATGGTAGAATATTTTTAAGACCGAAAAAAATTTGAAAGCGTGCATCTTGCATGTGTCAGGAGGAATCGAACCTCCGAATATACTTGCCTTTCCGGGGACTTACTGTGATAAACGCACCAAGCCAACACCGCTTACAGCATTTCAAATAATTTTTCGGTATATTTCACTTTTCAGTTTAGATGTTTATTTGAAATGAAAATTAGGGCTTTAAGTGACCTCTATTGGGTCTGATTGCGAACACTTTCGTGAACCGACAATCTTAGATGGTAAATTTACCAATTCTGTATATTCTTAAGATGTTGTTGAGGTTTTAGGCCAGATAATTAATTAATAATTTTCGATGTTACCGGTATTATAGTATTTGAGGAAAGTAGATGGCCTTTCCGGTTTTGTATAATTATTTTAAGTCAGTGAAATATGATAAATAAATAATATAGATGGTAGAATATTTTTAAGACCGAAAAAAATTTGAAAGCGTGCATCTTGCATGTGTCAGGAGGAATCGAACCTCCGAATATACTTGCCTTTCCGGGGACTTACTGTGATAAACGCACCAAGCCAACACCGCTTACAGCATTTCAAATAATTTTTCGGTATATTTCACTTTTCAGTTTAGATGTTTATTTGAAATGAAAATTAGGGCTTTAAGTGACCTCTATTGGGTCTGATTGCGAACACTTTCGTGAACCGACAATCTTAGATGGTAAATTTACCAATTCTGTATATTCTTAAGATGTTGTTGAGGTTTTAGGCCAGATAATTAATTAATAATTTTCGATGTTACCGGTATTATAGTATTTGAGGAAAGTAGATGGCCTTTCCGGTTTTGTATAATTATTTTAAGTCAGTGAAATATGATAAATAAATAATATAGATGGTAGAATATTTTTAAGACCGAAAAAAATTTGAAAGCGTGCATCTTGCATGTGTCAGGAGGAATCGAACCTCCGAATATACTTGCCTTTCCGGGGACTTACTGTGATAAACGCACCAAGCCAACACCGCTTACAGCATTTCAAATAATTTTTCGGTATATTTCACTTTTCAGTTTAGATGTTTATTTGAAATGAAAATTAGGGCTTTAAGTGACCTCTATTGGGTCTGATTGCGAACACTTTCGTGAACCGACAATCTTAGATGGTAAATTTACCAATTCTGTATATTCTTAAGATGTTGTTGAGGTTTTAGGCCAGATAATTAATTAATAATTTTCGATGTTACCGGTATTATAGTATTTGAGGAAAGTAGATGGCCTTTCCGGTTTTGTATAATTATTTTAAGTCAGTGAAATATGATAAATAAATAATATAGATGGTAGAATATTTTTAAGACCGAAAAAAATTTGAAAGCGTGCATCTTGCATGTGTCAGGAGGAATCGAACCTCCGAATATACTTGCCTTTCCGGGGACTTACTGTGATAAACGCACCAAGCCAACACCGCTTACAGCATTTCAAATAATTTTTCGGTATATTTCACTTTTCAGTTTAGATGTTTATTTGAAATGAAAATTAGGGCTTTAAGTGACCTCTATTGGGTCTGATTGCGAACACTTTCGTGAACCGACAATCTTAGATGGTAAATTTACCAATTCTGTATATTCTTAAGATGTTGTTGAGGTTTTAGGCCAGATAATTAATTAATAATTTTCGATGTTACCGGTATTATAGTATTTGAGGAAAGTAGATGGCCTTTCCGGTTTTGTATAATTATTTTAAGTCAGTGAAATATGATAAATAAATAATATAGATGGTAGAATATTTTTAAGACCGAAAAAAATTTGAAAGCGTGCATCTTGCATGTGTCAGGAGGAATCGAACCTCCGAATATACTTGCCTTTCCGGGGACTTACTGTGATAAACGCACCAAGCCAACACCGCTTACAGCATTTCAAATAATTTTTCGGTATATTTCACTTTTCAGTTTAGATGTTTATTTGAAATGAAAATTAGGGCTTTAAGTGACCTCTATTGGGTCTGATTGCGAACACTTTCGTGAACCGACAATCTTAGATGGTAAATTTACCAATTCTGTATATTCTTAAGATGTTGTTGAGGTTTTAGGCCAGATAATTAATTAATAATTTTCGATGTTACCGGTATTATAGTATTTGAGGAAAGTAGATGGCCTTTCCGGTTTTGTATAATTATTTTAAGTCAGTGAAATATGATAAATAAATAATATAGATGGTAGAATATTTTTAAGACCGAAAAAAATTTGAAAGCGTGCATCTTGCATGTGTCAGGAGGAATCGAACCTCCGAATATACTTGCCTTTCCGGGGACTTACTGTGATAAACGCACCAAGCCAACACCGCTTACAGCATTTCAAATAATTTTTCGGTATATTTCACTTTTCAGTTTAGATGTTTATTTGAAATGAAAATTAGGGCTTTAAGTGACCTCTATTGGGTCTGATTGCGAACACTTTCGTGAACCGACAATCTTAGATGGTAAATTTACCAATTCTGTATATTCTTAAGATGTTGTTGAGGTTTTAGGCCAGATAATTAATTAATAATTTTCGATGTTACCGGTATTATAGTATTTGAGGAAAGTAGATGGCCTTTCCGGTTTTGTATAATTATTTTAAGTCAGTGAAATATGATAAATAAATAATATAGATGGTAGAATATTTTTAAGACCGAAAAAAATTTGAAAGCGTGCATCTTGCATGTGTCAGGAGGAATCGAACCTCCGAATATACTTGCCTTTCCGGGGACTTACTGTGATAAACGCACCAAGCCAACACCGCTTACAGCATTTCAAATAATTTTTCGGTATATTTCACTTTTCAGTTTAGATGTTTATTTGAAATGAAAATTAGGGCTTTAAGTGACCTCTATTGGGTCTGATTGCGAACACTTTCGTGAACCGACAATCTTAGATGGTAAATTTACCAATTCTGTATATTCTTAAGATGTTGTTGAGGTTTTAGGCCAGATAATTAATTAATAATTTTCGATGTTACCGGTATTATAGTATTTGAGGAAAGTAGATGGCCTTTCCGGTTTTGTATAATTATTTTAAGTCAGTGAAATATGATAAATAAATAATATAGATGGTAGAATATTTTTAAGACCGAAAAAAATTTGAAAGCGTGCATCTTGCATGTGTCAGGAGGAATCGAACCTCCGAATATACTTGCCTTTCCGGGGACTTACTGTGATAAACGCACCAAGCCAACACCGCTTACAGCATTTCAAATAATTTTTCGGTATATTTCACTTTTCAGTTTAGATGTTTATTTGAAATGAAAATTAGGGCTTTAAGTGACCTCTATTGGGTCTGATTGCGAACACTTTCGTGAACCGACAATCTTAGATGGTAAATTTACCAATTCTGTATATTCTTAAGATGTTGTTGAGGTTTTAGGCCAGATAATTAATTAATAATTTTCGATGTTACCGGTATTATAGTATTTGAGGAAAGTAGATGGCCTTTCCGGTTTTGTATAATTATTTTAAGTCAGTGAAATATGATAAATAAATAATATAGATGGTAGAATATTTTTAAGACCGAAAAAAATTTGAAAGCGTGCATCTTGCATGTGTCAGGAGGAATCGAACCTCCGAATATACTTGCCTTTCCGGGGACTTACTGTGATAAACGCACCAAGCCAACACCGCTTACAGCATTTCAAATAATTTTTCGGTATATTTCACTTTTCAGTTTAGATGTTTATTTGAAATGAAAATTAGGGCTTTAAGTGACCTCTATTGGGTCTGATTGCGAACACTTTCGTGAACCGACAATCTTAGATGGTAAATTTACCAATTCTGTATATTCTTAAGATGTTGTTGAGGTTTTAGGCCAGATAATTAATTAATAATTTTCGATGTTACCGGTATTATAGTATTTGAGGAAAGTAGATGGCCTTTCCGGTTTTGTATAATTATTTTAAGTCAGTGAAATATGATAAATAAATAATATAGATGGTAGAATATTTTTAAGACCGAAAAAAATTTGAAAGCGTGCATCTTGCATGTGTCAGGAGGAATCGAACCTCCGAATATACTTGCCTTTCCGGGGACTTACTGTGATAAACGCACCAAGCCAACACCGCTTACAGCATTTCAAATAATTTTTCGGTATATTTCACTTTTCAGTTTAGATGTTTATTTGAAATGAAAATTAGGGCTTTAAGTGACCTCTATTGGGTCTGATTGCGAACACTTTCGTGAACCGACAATCTTAGATGGTAAATTTACCAATTCTGTATATTCTTAAGATGTTGTTGAGGTTTTAGGCCAGATAATTAATTAATAATTTTCGATGTTACCGGTATTATAGTATTTGAGGAAAGTAGATGGCCTTTCCGGTTTTGTATAATTATTTTAAGTCAGTGAAATATGATAAATAAATAATATAGATGGTAGAATATTTTTAAGACCGAAAAAAATTTGAAAGCGTGCATCTTGCATGTGTCAGGAGGAATCGAACCTCCGAATATACTTGCCTTTCCGGGGACTTACTGTGATAAACGCACCAAGCCAACACCGCTTACAGCATTTCAAATAATTTTTCGGTATATTTCACTTTTCAGTTTAGATGTTTATTTGAAATGAAAATTAGGGCTTTAAGTGACCTCTATTGGGTCTGATTGCGAACACTTTCGTGAACCGACAATCTTAGATGGTAAATTTACCAATTCTGTATATTCTTAAGATGTTGTTGAGGTTTTAGGCCAGATAATTAATTAATAATTTTCGATGTTACCGGTATTATAGTATTTGAGGAAAGTAGATGGCCTTTCCGGTTTTGTATAATTATTTTAAGTCAGTGAAATATGATAAATAAATAATATAGATGGTAGAATATTTTTAAGACCGAAAAAAATTTGAAAGCGTGCATCTTGCATGTGTCAGGAGGAATCGAACCTCCGAATATACTTGCCTTTCCGGGGACTTACTGTGATAAACGCACCAAGCCAACACCGCTTACAGCATTTCAAATAATTTTTCGGTATATTTCACTTTTCAGTTTAGATGTTTATTTGAAATGAAAATTAGGGCTTTAAGTGACCTCTATTGGGTCTGATTGCGAACACTTTCGTGAACCGACAATCTTAGATGGTAAATTTACCAATTCTGTATATTCTTAAGATGTTGTTGAGGTTTTAGGCCAGATAATTAATTAATAATTTTCGATGTTACCGGTATTATAGTATTTGAGGAAAGTAGATGGCCTTTCCGGTTTTGTATAATTATTTTAAGTCAGTGAAATATGATAAATAAATAATATAGATGGTAGAATATTTTTAAGACCGAAAAAAATTTGAAAGCGTGCATCTTGCATGTGTCAGGAGGAATCGAACCTCCGAATATACTTGCCTTTCCGGGGACTTACTGTGATAAACGCACCAAGCCAACACCGCTTACAGCATTTCAAATAATTTTTCGGTATATTTCACTTTTCAGTTTAGATGTTTATTTGAAATGAAAATTAGGGCTTTAAGTGACCTCTATTGGGTCTGATTGCGAACACTTTCGTGAACCGACAATCTTAGATGGTAAATTTACCAATTCTGTATATTCTTAAGATGTTGTTGAGGTTTTAGGCCAGATAATTAATTAATAATTTTCGATGTTACCGGTATTATAGTATTTGAGGAAAGTAGATGGCCTTTCCGGTTTTGTATAATTATTTTAAGTCAGTGAAATATGATAAATAAATAATATAGATGGTAGAATATTTTTAAGACCGAAAAAAATTTGAAAGCGTGCATCTTGCATGTGTCAGGAGGAATCGAACCTCCGAATATACTTGCCTTTCCGGGGACTTACTGTGATAAACGCACCAAGCCAACACCGCTTACAGCATTTCAAATAATTTTTCGGTATATTTCACTTTTCAGTTTAGATGTTTATTTGAAATGAAAATTAGGGCTTTAAGTGACCTCTATTGGGTCTGATTGCGAACACTTTCGTGAACCGACAATCTTAGATGGTAAATTTACCAATTCTGTATATTCTTAAGATGTTGTTGAGGTTTTAGGCCAGATAATTAATTAATAATTTTCGATGTTACCGGTATTATAGTATTTGAGGAAAGTAGATGGCCTTTCCGGTTTTGTATAATTATTTTAAGTCAGTGAAATATGATAAATAAATAATATAGATGGTAGAATATTTTTAAGACCGAAAAAAATTTGAAAGCGTGCATCTTGCATGTGTCAGGAGGAATCGAACCTCCGAATATACTTGCCTTTCCGGGGACTTACTGTGATAAACGCACCAAGCCAACACCGCTTACAGCATTTCAAATAATTTTTCGGTATATTTCACTTTTCAGTTTAGATGTTTATTTGAAATGAAAATTAGGGCTTTAAGTGACCTCTATTGGGTCTGATTGCGAACACTTTCGTGAACCGACAATCTTAGATGGTAAATTTACCAATTCTGTATATTCTTAAGATGTTGTTGAGGTTTTAGGCCAGATAATTAATTAATAATTTTCGATGTTACCGGTATTATAGTATTTGAGGAAAGTAGATGGCCTTTCCGGTTTTGTATAATTATTTTAAGTCAGTGAAATATGATAAATAAATAATATAGATGGTAGAATATTTTTAAGACCGAAAAAAATTTGAAAGCGTGCATCTTGCATGTGTCAGGAGGAATCGAACCTCCGAATATACTTGCCTTTCCGGGGACTTACTGTGATAAACGCACCAAGCCAACACCGCTTACAGCATTTCAAATAATTTTTCGGTATATTTCACTTTTCAGTTTAGATGTTTATTTGAAATGAAAATTAGGGCTTTAAGTGACCTCTATTGGGTCTGATTGCGAACACTTTCGTGAACCGACAATCTTAGATGGTAAATTTACCAATTCTGTATATTCTTAAGATGTTGTTGAGGTTTTAGGCCAGATAATTAATTAATAATTTTCGATGTTACCGGTATTATAGTATTTGAGGAAAGTAGATGGCCTTTCCGGTTTTGTATAATTATTTTAAGTCAGTGAAATATGATAAATAAATAATATAGATGGTAGAATATTTTTAAGACCGAAAAAAATTTGAAAGCGTGCATCTTGCATGTGTCAGGAGGAATCGAACCTCCGAATATACTTGCCTTTCCGGGGACTTACTGTGATAAACGCACCAAGCCAACACCGCTTACAGCATTTCAAATAATTTTTCGGTATATTTCACTTTTCAGTTTAGATGTTTATTTGAAATGAAAATTAGGGCTTTAAGTGACCTCTATTGGGTCTGATTGCGAACACTTTCGTGAACCGACAATCTTAGATGGTAAATTTACCAATTCTGTATATTCTTAAGATGTTGTTGAGGTTTTAGGCCAGATAATTAATTAATAATTTTCGATGTTACCGGTATTATAGTATTTGAGGAAAGTAGATGGCCTTTCCGGTTTTGTATAATTATTTTAAGTCAGTGAAATATGATAAATAAATAATATAGATGGTAGAATATTTTTAAGACCGAAAAAAATTTGAAAGCGTGCATCTTGCATGTGTCAGGAGGAATCGAACCTCCGAATATACTTGCCTTTCCGGGGACTTACTGTGATAAACGCACCAAGCCAACACCGCTTACAGCATTTCAAATAATTTTTCGGTATATTTCACTTTTCAGTTTAGATGTTTATTTGAAATGAAAATTAGGGCTTTAAGTGACCTCTATTGGGTCTGATTGCGAACACTTTCGTGAACCGACAATCTTAGATGGTAAATTTACCAATTCTGTATATTCTTAAGATGTTGTTGAGGTTTTAGGCCAGATAATTAATTAATAATTTTCGATGTTACCGGTATTATAGTATTTGAGGAAAGTAGATGGCCTTTCCGGTTTTGTATAATTATTTTAAGTCAGTGAAATATGATAAATAAATAATATAGATGGTAGAATATTTTTAAGACCGAAAAAAATTTGAAAGCGTGCATCTTGCATGTGTCAGGAGGAATCGAACCTCCGAATATACTTGCCTTTCCGGGGACTTACTGTGATAAACGCACCAAGCCAACACCGCTTACAGCATTTCAAATAATTTTTCGGTATATTTCACTTTTCAGTTTAGATGTTTATTTGAAATGAAAATTAGGGCTTTAAGTGACCTCTATTGGGTCTGATTGCGAACACTTTCGTGAACCGACAATCTTAGATGGTAAATTTACCAATTCTGTATATTCTTAAGATGTTGTTGAGGTTTTAGGCCAGATAATTAATTAATAATTTTCGATGTTACCGGTATTATAGTATTTGAGGAAAGTAGATGGCCTTTCCGGTTTTGTATAATTATTTTAAGTCAGTGAAATATGATAAATAAATAATATAGATGGTAGAATATTTTTAAGACCGAAAAAAATTTGAAAGCGTGCATCTTGCATGTGTCAGGAGGAATCGAACCTCCGAATATACTTGCCTTTCCGGGGACTTACTGTGATAAACGCACCAAGCCAACACCGCTTACAGCATTTCAAATAATTTTTCGGTATATTTCACTTTTCAGTTTAGATGTTTATTTGAAATGAAAATTAGGGCTTTAAGTGACCTCTATTGGGTCTGATTGCGAACACTTTCGTGAACCGACAATCTTAGATGGTAAATTTACCAATTCTGTATATTCTTAAGATGTTGTTGAGGTTTTAGGCCAGATAATTAATTAATAATTTTCGATGTTACCGGTATTATAGTATTTGAGGAAAGTAGATGGCCTTTCCGGTTTTGTATAATTATTTTAAGTCAGTGAAATATGATAAATAAATAATATAGATGGTAGAATATTTTTAAGACCGAAAAAAATTTGAAAGCGTGCATCTTGCATGTGTCAGGAGGAATCGAACCTCCGAATATACTTGCCTTTCCGGGGACTTACTGTGATAAACGCACCAAGCCAACACCGCTTACAGCATTTCAAATAATTTTTCGGTATATTTCACTTTTCAGTTTAGATGTTTATTTGAAATGAAAATTAGGGCTTTAAGTGACCTCTATTGGGTCTGATTGCGAACACTTTCGTGAACCGACAATCTTAGATGGTAAATTTACCAATTCTGTATATTCTTAAGATGTTGTTGAGGTTTTAGGCCAGATAATTAATTAATAATTTTCGATGTTACCGGTATTATAGTATTTGAGGAAAGTAGATGGCCTTTCCGGTTTTGTATAATTATTTTAAGTCAGTGAAATATGATAAATAAATAATATAGATGGTAGAATATTTTTAAGACCGAAAAAAATTTGAAAGCGTGCATCTTGCATGTGTCAGGAGGAATCGAACCTCCGAATATACTTGCCTTTCCGGGGACTTACTGTGATAAACGCACCAAGCCAACACCGCTTACAGCATTTCAAATAATTTTTCGGTATATTTCACTTTTCAGTTTAGATGTTTATTTGAAATGAAAATTAGGGCTTTAAGTGACCTCTATTGGGTCTGATTGCGAACACTTTCGTGAACCGACAATCTTAGATGGTAAATTTACCAATTCTGTATATTCTTAAGATGTTGTTGAGGTTTTAGGCCAGATAATTAATTAATAATTTTCGATGTTACCGGTATTATAGTATTTGAGGAAAGTAGATGGCCTTTCCGGTTTTGTATAATTATTTTAAGTCAGTGAAATATGATAAATAAATAATATAGATGGTAGAATATTTTTAAGACCGAAAAAAATTTGAAAGCGTGCATCTTGCATGTGTCAGGAGGAATCGAACCTCCGAATATACTTGCCTTTCCGGGGACTTACTGTGATAAACGCACCAAGCCAACACCGCTTACAGCATTTCAAATAATTTTTCGGTATATTTCACTTTTCAGTTTAGATGTTTATTTGAAATGAAAATTAGGGCTTTAAGTGACCTCTATTGGGTCTGATTGCGAACACTTTCGTGAACCGACAATCTTAGATGGTAAATTTACCAATTCTGTATATTCTTAAGATGTTGTTGAGGTTTTAGGCCAGATAATTAATTAATAATTTTCGATGTTACCGGTATTATAGTATTTGAGGAAAGTAGATGGCCTTTCCGGTTTTGTATAATTATTTTAAGTCAGTGAAATATGATAAATAAATAATATAGATGGTAGAATATTTTTAAGACCGAAAAAAATTTGAAAGCGTGCATCTTGCATGTGTCAGGAGGAATCGAACCTCCGAATATACTTGCCTTTCCGGGGACTTACTGTGATAAACGCACCAAGCCAACACCGCTTACAGCATTTCAAATAATTTTTCGGTATATTTCACTTTTCAGTTTAGATGTTTATTTGAAATGAAAATTAGGGCTTTAAGTGACCTCTATTGGGTCTGATTGCGAACACTTTCGTGAACCGACAATCTTAGATGGTAAATTTACCAATTCTGTATATTCTTAAGATGTTGTTGAGGTTTTAGGCCAGATAATTAATTAATAATTTTCGATGTTACCGGTATTATAGTATTTGAGGAAAGTAGATGGCCTTTCCGGTTTTGTATAATTATTTTAAGTCAGTGAAATATGATAAATAAATAATATAGATGGTAGAATATTTTTAAGACCGAAAAAAATTTGAAAGCGTGCATCTTGCATGTGTCAGGAGGAATCGAACCTCCGAATATACTTGCCTTTCCGGGGACTTACTGTGATAAACGCACCAAGCCAACACCGCTTACAGCATTTCAAATAATTTTTCGGTATATTTCACTTTTCAGTTTAGATGTTTATTTGAAATGAAAATTAGGGCTTTAAGTGACCTCTATTGGGTCTGATTGCGAACACTTTCGTGAACCGACAATCTTAGATGGTAAATTTACCAATTCTGTATATTCTTAAGATGTTGTTGAGGTTTTAGGCCAGATAATTAATTAATAATTTTCGATGTTACCGGTATTATAGTATTTGAGGAAAGTAGATGGCCTTTCCGGTTTTGTATAATTATTTTAAGTCAGTGAAATATGATAAATAAATAATATAGATGGTAGAATATTTTTAAGACCGAAAAAAATTTGAAAGCGTGCATCTTGCATGTGTCAGGAGGAATCGAACCTCCGAATATACTTGCCTTTCCGGGGACTTACTGTGATAAACGCACCAAGCCAACACCGCTTACAGCATTTCAAATAATTTTTCGGTATATTTCACTTTTCAGTTTAGATGTTTATTTGAAATGAAAATTAGGGCTTTAAGTGACCTCTATTGGGTCTGATTGCGAACACTTTCGTGAACCGACAATCTTAGATGGTAAATTTACCAATTCTGTATATTCTTAAGATGTTGTTGAGGTTTTAGGCCAGATAATTAATTAATAATTTTCGATGTTACCGGTATTATAGTATTTGAGGAAAGTAGATGGCCTTTCCGGTTTTGTATAATTATTTTAAGTCAGTGAAATATGATAAATAAATAATATAGATGGTAGAATATTTTTAAGACCGAAAAAAATTTGAAAGCGTGCATCTTGCATGTGTCAGGAGGAATCGAACCTCCGAATATACTTGCCTTTCCGGGGACTTACTGTGATAAACGCACCAAGCCAACACCGCTTACAGCATTTCAAATAATTTTTCGGTATATTTCACTTTTCAGTTTAGATGTTTATTTGAAATGAAAATTAGGGCTTTAAGTGACCTCTATTGGGTCTGATTGCGAACACTTTCGTGAACCGACAATCTTAGATGGTAAATTTACCAATTCTGTATATTCTTAAGATGTTGTTGAGGTTTTAGGCCAGATAATTAATTAATAATTTTCGATGTTACCGGTATTATAGTATTTGAGGAAAGTAGATGGCCTTTCCGGTTTTGTATAATTATTTTAAGTCAGTGAAATATGATAAATAAATAATATAGATGGTAGAATATTTTTAAGACCGAAAAAAATTTGAAAGCGTGCATCTTGCATGTGTCAGGAGGAATCGAACCTCCGAATATACTTGCCTTTCCGGGGACTTACTGTGATAAACGCACCAAGCCAACACCGCTTACAGCATTTCAAATAATTTTTCGGTATATTTCACTTTTCAGTTTAGATGTTTATTTGAAATGAAAATTAGGGCTTTAAGTGACCTCTATTGGGTCTGATTGCGAACACTTTCGTGAACCGACAATCTTAGATGGTAAATTTACCAATTCTGTATATTCTTAAGATGTTGTTGAGGTTTTAGGCCAGATAATTAATTAATAATTTTCGATGTTACCGGTATTATAGTATTTGAGGAAAGTAGATGGCCTTTCCGGTTTTGTATAATTATTTTAAGTCAGTGAAATATGATAAATAAATAATATAGATGGTAGAATATTTTTAAGACCGAAAAAAATTTGAAAGCGTGCATCTTGCATGTGTCAGGAGGAATCGAACCTCCGAATATACTTGCCTTTCCGGGGACTTACTGTGATAAACGCACCAAGCCAACACCGCTTACAGCATTTCAAATAATTTTTCGGTATATTTCACTTTTCAGTTTAGATGTTTATTTGAAATGAAAATTAGGGCTTTAAGTGACCTCTATTGGGTCTGATTGCGAACACTTTCGTGAACCGACAATCTTAGATGGTAAATTTACCAATTCTGTATATTCTTAAGATGTTGTTGAGGTTTTAGGCCAGATAATTAATTAATAATTTTCGATGTTACCGGTATTATAGTATTTGAGGAAAGTAGATGGCCTTTCCGGTTTTGTATAATTATTTTAAGTCAGTGAAATATGATAAATAAATAATATAGATGGTAGAATATTTTTAAGACCGAAAAAAATTTGAAAGCGTGCATCTTGCATGTGTCAGGAGGAATCGAACCTCCGAATATACTTGCCTTTCCGGGGACTTACTGTGATAAACGCACCAAGCCAACACCGCTTACAGCATTTCAAATAATTTTTCGGTATATTTCACTTTTCAGTTTAGATGTTTATTTGAAATGAAAATTAGGGCTTTAAGTGACCTCTATTGGGTCTGATTGCGAACACTTTCGTGAACCGACAATCTTAGATGGTAAATTTACCAATTCTGTATATTCTTAAGATGTTGTTGAGGTTTTAGGCCAGATAATTAATTAATAATTTTCGATGTTACCGGTATTATAGTATTTGAGGAAAGTAGATGGCCTTTCCGGTTTTGTATAATTATTTTAAGTCAGTGAAATATGATAAATAAATAATATAGATGGTAGAATATTTTTAAGACCGAAAAAAATTTGAAAGCGTGCATCTTGCATGTGTCAGGAGGAATCGAACCTCCGAATATACTTGCCTTTCCGGGGACTTACTGTGATAAACGCACCAAGCCAACACCGCTTACAGCATTTCAAATAATTTTTCGGTATATTTCACTTTTCAGTTTAGATGTTTATTTGAAATGAAAATTAGGGCTTTAAGTGACCTCTATTGGGTCTGATTGCGAACACTTTCGTGAACCGACAATCTTAGATGGTAAATTTACCAATTCTGTATATTCTTAAGATGTTGTTGAGGTTTTAGGCCAGATAATTAATTAATAATTTTCGATGTTACCGGTATTATAGTATTTGAGGAAAGTAGATGGCCTTTCCGGTTTTGTATAATTATTTTAAGTCAGTGAAATATGATAAATAAATAATATAGATGGTAGAATATTTTTAAGACCGAAAAAAATTTGAAAGCGTGCATCTTGCATGTGTCAGGAGGAATCGAACCTCCGAATATACTTGCCTTTCCGGGGACTTACTGTGATAAACGCACCAAGCCAACACCGCTTACAGCATTTCAAATAATTTTTCGGTATATTTCACTTTTCAGTTTAGATGTTTATTTGAAATGAAAATTAGGGCTTTAAGTGACCTCTATTGGGTCTGATTGCGAACACTTTCGTGAACCGACAATCTTAGATGGTAAATTTACCAATTCTGTATATTCTTAAGATGTTGTTGAGGTTTTAGGCCAGATAATTAATTAATAATTTTCGATGTTACCGGTATTATAGTATTTGAGGAAAGTAGATGGCCTTTCCGGTTTTGTATAATTATTTTAAGTCAGTGAAATATGATAAATAAATAATATAGATGGTAGAATATTTTTAAGACCGAAAAAAATTTGAAAGCGTGCATCTTGCATGTGTCAGGAGGAATCGAACCTCCGAATATACTTGCCTTTCCGGGGACTTACTGTGATAAACGCACCAAGCCAACACCGCTTACAGCATTTCAAATAATTTTTCGGTATATTTCACTTTTCAGTTTAGATGTTTATTTGAAATGAAAATTAGGGCTTTAAGTGACCTCTATTGGGTCTGATTGCGAACACTTTCGTGAACCGACAATCTTAGATGGTAAATTTACCAATTCTGTATATTCTTAAGATGTTGTTGAGGTTTTAGGCCAGATAATTAATTAATAATTTTCGATGTTACCGGTATTATAGTATTTGAGGAAAGTAGATGGCCTTTCCGGTTTTGTATAATTATTTTAAGTCAGTGAAATATGATAAATAAATAATATAGATGGTAGAATATTTTTAAGACCGAAAAAAATTTGAAAGCGTGCATCTTGCATGTGTCAGGAGGAATCGAACCTCCGAATATACTTGCCTTTCCGGGGACTTACTGTGATAAACGCACCAAGCCAACACCGCTTACAGCATTTCAAATAATTTTTCGGTATATTTCACTTTTCAGTTTAGATGTTTATTTGAAATGAAAATTAGGGCTTTAAGTGACCTCTATTGGGTCTGATTGCGAACACTTTCGTGAACCGACAATCTTAGATGGTAAATTTACCAATTCTGTATATTCTTAAGATGTTGTTGAGGTTTTAGGCCAGATAATTAATTAATAATTTTCGATGTTACCGGTATTATAGTATTTGAGGAAAGTAGATGGCCTTTCCGGTTTTGTATAATTATTTTAAGTCAGTGAAATATGATAAATAAATAATATAGATGGTAGAATATTTTTAAGACCGAAAAAAATTTGAAAGCGTGCATCTTGCATGTGTCAGGAGGAATCGAACCTCCGAATATACTTGCCTTTCCGGGGACTTACTGTGATAAACGCACCAAGCCAACACCGCTTACAGCATTTCAAATAATTTTTCGGTATATTTCACTTTTCAGTTTAGATGTTTATTTGAAATGAAAATTAGGGCTTTAAGTGACCTCTATTGGGTCTGATTGCGAACACTTTCGTGAACCGACAATCTTAGATGGTAAATTTACCAATTCTGTATATTCTTAAGATGTTGTTGAGGTTTTAGGCCAGATAATTAATTAATAATTTTCGATGTTACCGGTATTATAGTATTTGAGGAAAGTAGATGGCCTTTCCGGTTTTGTATAATTATTTTAAGTCAGTGAAATATGATAAATAAATAATATAGATGGTAGAATATTTTTAAGACCGAAAAAAATTTGAAAGCGTGCATCTTGCATGTGTCAGGAGGAATCGAACCTCCGAATATACTTGCCTTTCCGGGGACTTACTGTGATAAACGCACCAAGCCAACACCGCTTACAGCATTTCAAATAATTTTTCGGTATATTTCACTTTTCAGTTTAGATGTTTATTTGAAATGAAAATTAGGGCTTTAAGTGACCTCTATTGGGTCTGATTGCGAACACTTTCGTGAACCGACAATCTTAGATGGTAAATTTACCAATTCTGTATATTCTTAAGATGTTGTTGAGGTTTTAGGCCAGATAATTAATTAATAATTTTCGATGTTACCGGTATTATAGTATTTGAGGAAAGTAGATGGCCTTTCCGGTTTTGTATAATTATTTTAAGTCAGTGAAATATGATAAATAAATAATATAGATGGTAGAATATTTTTAAGACCGAAAAAAATTTGAAAGCGTGCATCTTGCATGTGTCAGGAGGAATCGAACCTCCGAATATACTTGCCTTTCCGGGGACTTACTGTGATAAACGCACCAAGCCAACACCGCTTACAGCATTTCAAATAATTTTTCGGTATATTTCACTTTTCAGTTTAGATGTTTATTTGAAATGAAAATTAGGGCTTTAAGTGACCTCTATTGGGTCTGATTGCGAACACTTTCGTGAACCGACAATCTTAGAT
Source organism: Diplolepis rosae (assembly GCA_030998225.1). Lineage (NCBI taxonomy): Eukaryota > Metazoa > Arthropoda > Insecta > Hymenoptera > Diplolepididae > Diplolepis > Diplolepis rosae. Next base: position 29,492 of record JAPYXD010000215.1, on the reverse strand, counting down.
GGTAAATTTACCAATTCTGTATATTCTTAAGATGTTGTTGAGGTTTTAGGCCAGATAATTAATTAATAATTTTCGATGTTACCGGTATTATAGTATTTGAGGAAAGTAGATGGCCTTTCCGGTTTTGTATAATTATTTTAAGTCAGTGAAATATGATAAATAAATAATATAGATGGTAGAATATTTTTAAGACCGAAAAAAATTTGAAAGCGTGCATCTTGCATGTGTCAGGAGGAATCGAACCTCCGAATATACTTGCCTTTCCGGGGACTTACTGTGATAAACGCACCAAGCCAACACCGCTTACAGCATTTCAAATAATTTTTCGGTATATTTCACTTTTCAGTTTAGATGTTTATTTGAAATGAAAATTAGGGCTTTAAGTGACCTCTATTGGGTCTGATTGCGAACACTTTCGTGAACCGACAATCTTAGATGGTAAATTTACCAATTCTGTATATTCTTAAGATGTTGTTGAGGTTTTAGGCCAGATAATTAATTAATAATTTTCGATGTTACCGGTATTATAGTATTTGAGGAAAGTAGATGGCCTTTCCGGTTTTGTATAATTATTTTAAGTCAGTGAAATATGATAAATAAATAATATAGATGGTAGAATATTTTTAAGACCGAAAAAAATTTGAAAGCGTGCATCTTGCATGTGTCAGGAGGAATCGAACCTCCGAATATACTTGCCTTTCCGGGGACTTACTGTGATAAACGCACCAAGCCAACACCGCTTACAGCATTTCAAATAATTTTTCGGTATATTTCACTTTTCAGTTTAGATGTTTATTTGAAATGAAAATTAGGGCTTTAAGTGACCTCTATTGGGTCTGATTGCGAACACTTTCGTGAACCGACAATCTTAGATGGTAAATTTACCAATTCTGTATATTCTTAAGATGTTGTTGAGGTTTTAGGCCAGATAATTAATTAATAATTTTCGATGTTACCGGTATTATAGTATTTGAGGAAAGTAGATGGCCTTTCCGGTTTTGTATAATTATTTTAAGTCAGTGAAATATGATAAATAAATAATATAGATGGTAGAATATTTTTAAGACCGAAAAAAATTTGAAAGCGTGCATCTTGCATGTGTCAGGAGGAATCGAACCTCCGAATATACTTGCCTTTCCGGGGACTTACTGTGATAAACGCACCAAGCCAACACCGCTTACAGCATTTCAAATAATTTTTCGGTATATTTCACTTTTCAGTTTAGATGTTTATTTGAAATGAAAATTAGGGCTTTAAGTGACCTCTATTGGGTCTGATTGCGAACACTTTCGTGAACCGACAATCTTAGATGGTAAATTTACCAATTCTGTATATTCTTAAGATGTTGTTGAGGTTTTAGGCCAGATAATTAATTAATAATTTTCGATGTTACCGGTATTATAGTATTTGAGGAAAGTAGATGGCCTTTCCGGTTTTGTATAATTATTTTAAGTCAGTGAAATATGATAAATAAATAATATAGATGGTAGAATATTTTTAAGACCGAAAAAAATTTGAAAGCGTGCATCTTGCATGTGTCAGGAGGAATCGAACCTCCGAATATACTTGCCTTTCCGGGGACTTACTGTGATAAACGCACCAAGCCAACACCGCTTACAGCATTTCAAATAATTTTTCGGTATATTTCACTTTTCAGTTTAGATGTTTATTTGAAATGAAAATTAGGGCTTTAAGTGACCTCTATTGGGTCTGATTGCGAACACTTTCGTGAACCGACAATCTTAGATGGTAAATTTACCAATTCTGTATATTCTTAAGATGTTGTTGAGGTTTTAGGCCAGATAATTAATTAATAATTTTCGATGTTACCGGTATTATAGTATTTGAGGAAAGTAGATGGCCTTTCCGGTTTTGTATAATTATTTTAAGTCAGTGAAATATGATAAATAAATAATATAGATGGTAGAATATTTTTAAGACCGAAAAAAATTTGAAAGCGTGCATCTTGCATGTGTCAGGAGGAATCGAACCTCCGAATATACTTGCCTTTCCGGGGACTTACTGTGATAAACGCACCAAGCCAACACCGCTTACAGCATTTCAAATAATTTTTCGGTATATTTCACTTTTCAGTTTAGATGTTTATTTGAAATGAAAATTAGGGCTTTAAGTGACCTCTATTGGGTCTGATTGCGAACACTTTCGTGAACCGACAATCTTAGATGGTAAATTTACCAATTCTGTATATTCTTAAGATGTTGTTGAGGTTTTAGGCCAGATAATTAATTAATAATTTTCGATGTTACCGGTATTATAGTATTTGAGGAAAGTAGATGGCCTTTCCGGTTTTGTATAATTATTTTAAGTCAGTGAAATATGATAAATAAATAATATAGATGGTAGAATATTTTTAAGACCGAAAAAAATTTGAAAGCGTGCATCTTGCATGTGTCAGGAGGAATCGAACCTCCGAATATACTTGCCTTTCCGGGGACTTACTGTGATAAACGCACCAAGCCAACACCGCTTACAGCATTTCAAATAATTTTTCGGTATATTTCACTTTTCAGTTTAGATGTTTATTTGAAATGAAAATTAGGGCTTTAAGTGACCTCTATTGGGTCTGATTGCGAACACTTTCGTGAACCGACAATCTTAGATGGTAAATTTACCAATTCTGTATATTCTTAAGATGTTGTTGAGGTTTTAGGCCAGATAATTAATTAATAATTTTCGATGTTACCGGTATTATAGTATTTGAGGAAAGTAGATGGCCTTTCCGGTTTTGTATAATTATTTTAAGTCAGTGAAATATGATAAATAAATAATATAGATGGTAGAATATTTTTAAGACCGAAAAAAATTTGAAAGCGTGCATCTTGCATGTGTCAGGAGGAATCGAACCTCCGAATATACTTGCCTTTCCGGGGACTTACTGTGATAAACGCACCAAGCCAACACCGCTTACAGCATTTCAAATAATTTTTCGGTATATTTCACTTTTCAGTTTAGATGTTTATTTGAAATGAAAATTAGGGCTTTAAGTGACCTCTATTGGGTCTGATTGCGAACACTTTCGTGAACCGACAATCTTAGATGGTAAATTTACCAATTCTGTATATTCTTAAGATGTTGTTGAGGTTTTAGGCCAGATAATTAATTAATAATTTTCGATGTTACCGGTATTATAGTATTTGAGGAAAGTAGATGGCCTTTCCGGTTTTGTATAATTATTTTAAGTCAGTGAAATATGATAAATAAATAATATAGATGGTAGAATATTTTTAAGACCGAAAAAAATTTGAAAGCGTGCATCTTGCATGTGTCAGGAGGAATCGAACCTCCGAATATACTTGCCTTTCCGGGGACTTACTGTGATAAACGCACCAAGCCAACACCGCTTACAGCATTTCAAATAATTTTTCGGTATATTTCACTTTTCAGTTTAGATGTTTATTTGAAATGAAAATTAGGGCTTTAAGTGACCTCTATTGGGTCTGATTGCGAACACTTTCGTGAACCGACAATCTTAGATGGTAAATTTACCAATTCTGTATATTCTTAAGATGTTGTTGAGGTTTTAGGCCAGATAATTAATTAATAATTTTCGATGTTACCGGTATTATAGTATTTGAGGAAAGTAGATGGCCTTTCCGGTTTTGTATAATTATTTTAAGTCAGTGAAATATGATAAATAAATAATATAGATGGTAGAATATTTTTAAGACCGAAAAAAATTTGAAAGCGTGCATCTTGCATGTGTCAGGAGGAATCGAACCTCCGAATATACTTGCCTTTCCGGGGACTTACTGTGATAAACGCACCAAGCCAACACCGCTTACAGCATTTCAAATAATTTTTCGGTATATTTCACTTTTCAGTTTAGATGTTTATTTGAAATGAAAATTAGGGCTTTAAGTGACCTCTATTGGGTCTGATTGCGAACACTTTCGTGAACCGACAATCTTAGATGGTAAATTTACCAATTCTGTATATTCTTAAGATGTTGTTGAGGTTTTAGGCCAGATAATTAATTAATAATTTTCGATGTTACCGGTATTATAGTATTTGAGGAAAGTAGATGGCCTTTCCGGTTTTGTATAATTATTTTAAGTCAGTGAAATATGATAAATAAATAATATAGATGGTAGAATATTTTTAAGACCGAAAAAAATTTGAAAGCGTGCATCTTGCATGTGTCAGGAGGAATCGAACCTCCGAATATACTTGCCTTTCCGGGGACTTACTGTGATAAACGCACCAAGCCAACACCGCTTACAGCATTTCAAATAATTTTTCGGTATATTTCACTTTTCAGTTTAGATGTTTATTTGAAATGAAAATTAGGGCTTTAAGTGACCTCTATTGGGTCTGATTGCGAACACTTTCGTGAACCGACAATCTTAGATGGTAAATTTACCAATTCTGTATATTCTTAAGATGTTGTTGAGGTTTTAGGCCAGATAATTAATTAATAATTTTCGATGTTACCGGTATTATAGTATTTGAGGAAAGTAGATGGCCTTTCCGGTTTTGTATAATTATTTTAAGTCAGTGAAATATGATAAATAAATAATATAGATGGTAGAATATTTTTAAGACCGAAAAAAATTTGAAAGCGTGCATCTTGCATGTGTCAGGAGGAATCGAACCTCCGAATATACTTGCCTTTCCGGGGACTTACTGTGATAAACGCACCAAGCCAACACCGCTTACAGCATTTCAAATAATTTTTCGGTATATTTCACTTTTCAGTTTAGATGTTTATTTGAAATGAAAATTAGGGCTTTAAGTGACCTCTATTGGGTCTGATTGCGAACACTTTCGTGAACCGACAATCTTAGATGGTAAATTTACCAATTCTGTATATTCTTAAGATGTTGTTGAGGTTTTAGGCCAGATAATTAATTAATAATTTTCGATGTTACCGGTATTATAGTATTTGAGGAAAGTAGATGGCCTTTCCGGTTTTGTATAATTATTTTAAGTCAGTGAAATATGATAAATAAATAATATAGATGGTAGAATATTTTTAAGACCGAAAAAAATTTGAAAGCGTGCATCTTGCATGTGTCAGGAGGAATCGAACCTCCGAATATACTTGCCTTTCCGGGGACTTACTGTGATAAACGCACCAAGCCAACACCGCTTACAGCATTTCAAATAATTTTTCGGTATATTTCACTTTTCAGTTTAGATGTTTATTTGAAATGAAAATTAGGGCTTTAAGTGACCTCTATTGGGTCTGATTGCGAACACTTTCGTGAACCGACAATCTTAGATGGTAAATTTACCAATTCTGTATATTCTTAAGATGTTGTTGAGGTTTTAGGCCAGATAATTAATTAATAATTTTCGATGTTACCGGTATTATAGTATTTGAGGAAAGTAGATGGCCTTTCCGGTTTTGTATAATTATTTTAAGTCAGTGAAATATGATAAATAAATAATATAGATGGTAGAATATTTTTAAGACCGAAAAAAATTTGAAAGCGTGCATCTTGCATGTGTCAGGAGGAATCGAACCTCCGAATATACTTGCCTTTCCGGGGACTTACTGTGATAAACGCACCAAGCCAACACCGCTTACAGCATTTCAAATAATTTTTCGGTATATTTCACTTTTCAGTTTAGATGTTTATTTGAAATGAAAATTAGGGCTTTAAGTGACCTCTATTGGGTCTGATTGCGAACACTTTCGTGAACCGACAATCTTAGATGGTAAATTTACCAATTCTGTATATTCTTAAGATGTTGTTGAGGTTTTAGGCCAGATAATTAATTAATAATTTTCGATGTTACCGGTATTATAGTATTTGAGGAAAGTAGATGGCCTTTCCGGTTTTGTATAATTATTTTAAGTCAGTGAAATATGATAAATAAATAATATAGATGGTAGAATATTTTTAAGACCGAAAAAAATTTGAAAGCGTGCATCTTGCATGTGTCAGGAGGAATCGAACCTCCGAATATACTTGCCTTTCCGGGGACTTACTGTGATAAACGCACCAAGCCAACACCGCTTACAGCATTTCAAATAATTTTTCGGTATATTTCACTTTTCAGTTTAGATGTTTATTTGAAATGAAAATTAGGGCTTTAAGTGACCTCTATTGGGTCTGATTGCGAACACTTTCGTGAACCGACAATCTTAGATGGTAAATTTACCAATTCTGTATATTCTTAAGATGTTGTTGAGGTTTTAGGCCAGATAATTAATTAATAATTTTCGATGTTACCGGTATTATAGTATTTGAGGAAAGTAGATGGCCTTTCCGGTTTTGTATAATTATTTTAAGTCAGTGAAATATGATAAATAAATAATATAGATGGTAGAATATTTTTAAGACCGAAAAAAATTTGAAAGCGTGCATCTTGCATGTGTCAGGAGGAATCGAACCTCCGAATATACTTGCCTTTCCGGGGACTTACTGTGATAAACGCACCAAGCCAACACCGCTTACAGCATTTCAAATAATTTTTCGGTATATTTCACTTTTCAGTTTAGATGTTTATTTGAAATGAAAATTAGGGCTTTAAGTGACCTCTATTGGGTCTGATTGCGAACACTTTCGTGAACCGACAATCTTAGATGGTAAATTTACCAATTCTGTATATTCTTAAGATGTTGTTGAGGTTTTAGGCCAGATAATTAATTAATAATTTTCGATGTTACCGGTATTATAGTATTTGAGGAAAGTAGATGGCCTTTCCGGTTTTGTATAATTATTTTAAGTCAGTGAAATATGATAAATAAATAATATAGATGGTAGAATATTTTTAAGACCGAAAAAAATTTGAAAGCGTGCATCTTGCATGTGTCAGGAGGAATCGAACCTCCGAATATACTTGCCTTTCCGGGGACTTACTGTGATAAACGCACCAAGCCAACACCGCTTACAGCATTTCAAATAATTTTTCGGTATATTTCACTTTTCAGTTTAGATGTTTATTTGAAATGAAAATTAGGGCTTTAAGTGACCTCTATTGGGTCTGATTGCGAACACTTTCGTGAACCGACAATCTTAGATGGTAAATTTACCAATTCTGTATATTCTTAAGATGTTGTTGAGGTTTTAGGCCAGATAATTAATTAATAATTTTCGATGTTACCGGTATTATAGTATTTGAGGAAAGTAGATGGCCTTTCCGGTTTTGTATAATTATTTTAAGTCAGTGAAATATGATAAATAAATAATATAGATGGTAGAATATTTTTAAGACCGAAAAAAATTTGAAAGCGTGCATCTTGCATGTGTCAGGAGGAATCGAACCTCCGAATATACTTGCCTTTCCGGGGACTTACTGTGATAAACGCACCAAGCCAACACCGCTTACAGCATTTCAAATAATTTTTCGGTATATTTCACTTTTCAGTTTAGATGTTTATTTGAAATGAAAATTAGGGCTTTAAGTGACCTCTATTGGGTCTGATTGCGAACACTTTCGTGAACCGACAATCTTAGATGGTAAATTTACCAATTCTGTATATTCTTAAGATGTTGTTGAGGTTTTAGGCCAGATAATTAATTAATAATTTTCGATGTTACCGGTATTATAGTATTTGAGGAAAGTAGATGGCCTTTCCGGTTTTGTATAATTATTTTAAGTCAGTGAAATATGATAAATAAATAATATAGATGGTAGAATATTTTTAAGACCGAAAAAAATTTGAAAGCGTGCATCTTGCATGTGTCAGGAGGAATCGAACCTCCGAATATACTTGCCTTTCCGGGGACTTACTGTGATAAACGCACCAAGCCAACACCGCTTACAGCATTTCAAATAATTTTTCGGTATATTTCACTTTTCAGTTTAGATGTTTATTTGAAATGAAAATTAGGGCTTTAAGTGACCTCTATTGGGTCTGATTGCGAACACTTTCGTGAACCGACAATCTTAGATGGTAAATTTACCAATTCTGTATATTCTTAAGATGTTGTTGAGGTTTTAGGCCAGATAATTAATTAATAATTTTCGATGTTACCGGTATTATAGTATTTGAGGAAAGTAGATGGCCTTTCCGGTTTTGTATAATTATTTTAAGTCAGTGAAATATGATAAATAAATAATATAGATGGTAGAATATTTTTAAGACCGAAAAAAATTTGAAAGCGTGCATCTTGCATGTGTCAGGAGGAATCGAACCTCCGAATATACTTGCCTTTCCGGGGACTTACTGTGATAAACGCACCAAGCCAACACCGCTTACAGCATTTCAAATAATTTTTCGGTATATTTCACTTTTCAGTTTAGATGTTTATTTGAAATGAAAATTAGGGCTTTAAGTGACCTCTATTGGGTCTGATTGCGAACACTTTCGTGAACCGACAATCTTAGATGGTAAATTTACCAATTCTGTATATTCTTAAGATGTTGTTGAGGTTTTAGGCCAGATAATTAATTAATAATTTTCGATGTTACCGGTATTATAGTATTTGAGGAAAGTAGATGGCCTTTCCGGTTTTGTATAATTATTTTAAGTCAGTGAAATATGATAAATAAATAATATAGATGGTAGAATATTTTTAAGACCGAAAAAAATTTGAAAGCGTGCATCTTGCATGTGTCAGGAGGAATCGAACCTCCGAATATACTTGCCTTTCCGGGGACTTACTGTGATAAACGCACCAAGCCAACACCGCTTACAGCATTTCAAATAATTTTTCGGTATATTTCACTTTTCAGTTTAGATGTTTATTTGAAATGAAAATTAGGGCTTTAAGTGACCTCTATTGGGTCTGATTGCGAACACTTTCGTGAACCGACAATCTTAGATGGTAAATTTACCAATTCTGTATATTCTTAAGATGTTGTTGAGGTTTTAGGCCAGATAATTAATTAATAATTTTCGATGTTACCGGTATTATAGTATTTGAGGAAAGTAGATGGCCTTTCCGGTTTTGTATAATTATTTTAAGTCAGTGAAATATGATAAATAAATAATATAGATGGTAGAATATTTTTAAGACCGAAAAAAATTTGAAAGCGTGCATCTTGCATGTGTCAGGAGGAATCGAACCTCCGAATATACTTGCCTTTCCGGGGACTTACTGTGATAAACGCACCAAGCCAACACCGCTTACAGCATTTCAAATAATTTTTCGGTATATTTCACTTTTCAGTTTAGATGTTTATTTGAAATGAAAATTAGGGCTTTAAGTGACCTCTATTGGGTCTGATTGCGAACACTTTCGTGAACCGACAATCTTAGATGGTAAATTTACCAATTCTGTATATTCTTAAGATGTTGTTGAGGTTTTAGGCCAGATAATTAATTAATAATTTTCGATGTTACCGGTATTATAGTATTTGAGGAAAGTAGATGGCCTTTCCGGTTTTGTATAATTATTTTAAGTCAGTGAAATATGATAAATAAATAATATAGATGGTAGAATATTTTTAAGACCGAAAAAAATTTGAAAGCGTGCATCTTGCATGTGTCAGGAGGAATCGAACCTCCGAATATACTTGCCTTTCCGGGGACTTACTGTGATAAACGCACCAAGCCAACACCGCTTACAGCATTTCAAATAATTTTTCGGTATATTTCACTTTTCAGTTTAGATGTTTATTTGAAATGAAAATTAGGGCTTTAAGTGACCTCTATTGGGTCTGATTGCGAACACTTTCGTGAACCGACAATCTTAGATGGTAAATTTACCAATTCTGTATATTCTTAAGATGTTGTTGAGGTTTTAGGCCAGATAATTAATTAATAATTTTCGATGTTACCGGTATTATAGTATTTGAGGAAAGTAGATGGCCTTTCCGGTTTTGTATAATTATTTTAAGTCAGTGAAATATGATAAATAAATAATATAGATGGTAGAATATTTTTAAGACCGAAAAAAATTTGAAAGCGTGCATCTTGCATGTGTCAGGAGGAATCGAACCTCCGAATATACTTGCCTTTCCGGGGACTTACTGTGATAAACGCACCAAGCCAACACCGCTTACAGCATTTCAAATAATTTTTCGGTATATTTCACTTTTCAGTTTAGATGTTTATTTGAAATGAAAATTAGGGCTTTAAGTGACCTCTATTGGGTCTGATTGCGAACACTTTCGTGAACCGACAATCTTAGATGGTAAATTTACCAATTCTGTATATTCTTAAGATGTTGTTGAGGTTTTAGGCCAGATAATTAATTAATAATTTTCGATGTTACCGGTATTATAGTATTTGAGGAAAGTAGATGGCCTTTCCGGTTTTGTATAATTATTTTAAGTCAGTGAAATATGATAAATAAATAATATAGATGGTAGAATATTTTTAAGACCGAAAAAAATTTGAAAGCGTGCATCTTGCATGTGTCAGGAGGAATCGAACCTCCGAATATACTTGCCTTTCCGGGGACTTACTGTGATAAACGCACCAAGCCAACACCGCTTACAGCATTTCAAATAATTTTTCGGTATATTTCACTTTTCAGTTTAGATGTTTATTTGAAATGAAAATTAGGGCTTTAAGTGACCTCTATTGGGTCTGATTGCGAACACTTTCGTGAACCGACAATCTTAGATGGTAAATTTACCAATTCTGTATATTCTTAAGATGTTGTTGAGGTTTTAGGCCAGATAATTAATTAATAATTTTCGATGTTACCGGTATTATAGTATTTGAGGAAAGTAGATGGCCTTTCCGGTTTTGTATAATTATTTTAAGTCAGTGAAATATGATAAATAAATAATATAGATGGTAGAATATTTTTAAGACCGAAAAAAATTTGAAAGCGTGCATCTTGCATGTGTCAGGAGGAATCGAACCTCCGAATATACTTGCCTTTCCGGGGACTTACTGTGATAAACGCACCAAGCCAACACCGCTTACAGCATTTCAAATAATTTTTCGGTATATTTCACTTTTCAGTTTAGATGTTTATTTGAAATGAAAATTAGGGCTTTAAGTGACCTCTATTGGGTCTGATTGCGAACACTTTCGTGAACCGACAATCTTAGATGGTAAATTTACCAATTCTGTATATTCTTAAGATGTTGTTGAGGTTTTAGGCCAGATAATTAATTAATAATTTTCGATGTTACCGGTATTATAGTATTTGAGGAAAGTAGATGGCCTTTCCGGTTTTGTATAATTATTTTAAGTCAGTGAAATATGATAAATAAATAATATAGATGGTAGAATATTTTTAAGACCGAAAAAAATTTGAAAGCGTGCATCTTGCATGTGTCAGGAGGAATCGAACCTCCGAATATACTTGCCTTTCCGGGGACTTACTGTGATAAACGCACCAAGCCAACACCGCTTACAGCATTTCAAATAATTTTTCGGTATATTTCACTTTTCAGTTTAGATGTTTATTTGAAATGAAAATTAGGGCTTTAAGTGACCTCTATTGGGTCTGATTGCGAACACTTTCGTGAACCGACAATCTTAGATGGTAAATTTACCAATTCTGTATATTCTTAAGATGTTGTTGAGGTTTTAGGCCAGATAATTAATTAATAATTTTCGATGTTACCGGTATTATAGTATTTGAGGAAAGTAGATGGCCTTTCCGGTTTTGTATAATTATTTTAAGTCAGTGAAATATGATAAATAAATAATATAGATGGTAGAATATTTTTAAGACCGAAAAAAATTTGAAAGCGTGCATCTTGCATGTGTCAGGAGGAATCGAACCTCCGAATATACTTGCCTTTCCGGGGACTTACTGTGATAAACGCACCAAGCCAACACCGCTTACAGCATTTCAAATAATTTTTCGGTATATTTCACTTTTCAGTTTAGATGTTTATTTGAAATGAAAATTAGGGCTTTAAGTGACCTCTATTGGGTCTGATTGCGAACACTTTCGTGAACCGACAATCTTAGATGGTAAATTTACCAATTCTGTATATTCTTAAGATGTTGTTGAGGTTTTAGGCCAGATAATTAATTAATAATTTTCGATGTTACCGGTATTATAGTATTTGAGGAAAGTAGATGGCCTTTCCGGTTTTGTATAATTATTTTAAGTCAGTGAAATATGATAAATAAATAATATAGATGGTAGAATATTTTTAAGACCGAAAAAAATTTGAAAGCGTGCATCTTGCATGTGTCAGGAGGAATCGAACCTCCGAATATACTTGCCTTTCCGGGGACTTACTGTGATAAACGCACCAAGCCAACACCGCTTACAGCATTTCAAATAATTTTTCGGTATATTTCACTTTTCAGTTTAGATGTTTATTTGAAATGAAAATTAGGGCTTTAAGTGACCTCTATTGGGTCTGATTGCGAACACTTTCGTGAACCGACAATCTTAGATGGTAAATTTACCAATTCTGTATATTCTTAAGATGTTGTTGAGGTTTTAGGCCAGATAATTAATTAATAATTTTCGATGTTACCGGTATTATAGTATTTGAGGAAAGTAGATGGCCTTTCCGGTTTTGTATAATTATTTTAAGTCAGTGAAATATGATAAATAAATAATATAGATGGTAGAATATTTTTAAGACCGAAAAAAATTTGAAAGCGTGCATCTTGCATGTGTCAGGAGGAATCGAACCTCCGAATATACTTGCCTTTCCGGGGACTTACTGTGATAAACGCACCAAGCCAACACCGCTTACAGCATTTCAAATAATTTTTCGGTATATTTCACTTTTCAGTTTAGATGTTTATTTGAAATGAAAATTAGGGCTTTAAGTGACCTCTATTGGGTCTGATTGCGAACACTTTCGTGAACCGACAATCTTAGATGGTAAATTTACCAATTCTGTATATTCTTAAGATGTTGTTGAGGTTTTAGGCCAGATAATTAATTAATAATTTTCGATGTTACCGGTATTATAGTATTTGAGGAAAGTAGATGGCCTTTCCGGTTTTGTATAATTATTTTAAGTCAGTGAAATATGATAAATAAATAATATAGATGGTAGAATATTTTTAAGACCGAAAAAAATTTGAAAGCGTGCATCTTGCATGTGTCAGGAGGAATCGAACCTCCGAATATACTTGCCTTTCCGGGGACTTACTGTGATAAACGCACCAAGCCAACACCGCTTACAGCATTTCAAATAATTTTTCGGTATATTTCACTTTTCAGTTTAGATGTTTATTTGAAATGAAAATTAGGGCTTTAAGTGACCTCTATTGGGTCTGATTGCGAACACTTTCGTGAACCGACAATCTTAGATGGTAAATTTACCAATTCTGTATATTCTTAAGATGTTGTTGAGGTTTTAGGCCAGATAATTAATTAATAATTTTCGATGTTACCGGTATTATAGTATTTGAGGAAAGTAGATGGCCTTTCCGGTTTTGTATAATTATTTTAAGTCAGTGAAATATGATAAATAAATAATATAGATGGTAGAATATTTTTAAGACCGAAAAAAATTTGAAAGCGTGCATCTTGCATGTGTCAGGAGGAATCGAACCTCCGAATATACTTGCCTTTCCGGGGACTTACTGTGATAAACGCACCAAGCCAACACCGCTTACAGCATTTCAAATAATTTTTCGGTATATTTCACTTTTCAGTTTAGATGTTTATTTGAAATGAAAATTAGGGCTTTAAGTGACCTCTATTGGGTCTGATTGCGAACACTTTCGTGAACCGACAATCTTAGATGGTAAATTTACCAATTCTGTATATTCTTAAGATGTTGTTGAGGTTTTAGGCCAGATAATTAATTAATAATTTTCGATGTTACCGGTATTATAGTATTTGAGGAAAGTAGATGGCCTTTCCGGTTTTGTATAATTATTTTAAGTCAGTGAAATATGATAAATAAATAATATAGATGGTAGAATATTTTTAAGACCGAAAAAAATTTGAAAGCGTGCATCTTGCATGTGTCAGGAGGAATCGAACCTCCGAATATACTTGCCTTTCCGGGGACTTACTGTGATAAACGCACCAAGCCAACACCGCTTACAGCATTTCAAATAATTTTTCGGTATATTTCACTTTTCAGTTTAGATGTTTATTTGAAATGAAAATTAGGGCTTTAAGTGACCTCTATTGGGTCTGATTGCGAACACTTTCGTGAACCGACAATCTTAGATGGTAAATTTACCAATTCTGTATATTCTTAAGATGTTGTTGAGGTTTTAGGCCAGATAATTAATTAATAATTTTCGATGTTACCGGTATTATAGTATTTGAGGAAAGTAGATGGCCTTTCCGGTTTTGTATAATTATTTTAAGTCAGTGAAATATGATAAATAAATAATATAGATGGTAGAATATTTTTAAGACCGAAAAAAATTTGAAAGCGTGCATCTTGCATGTGTCAGGAGGAATCGAACCTCCGAATATACTTGCCTTTCCGGGGACTTACTGTGATAAACGCACCAAGCCAACACCGCTTACAGCATTTCAAATAATTTTTCGGTATATTTCACTTTTCAGTTTAGATGTTTATTTGAAATGAAAATTAGGGCTTTAAGTGACCTCTATTGGGTCTGATTGCGAACACTTTCGTGAACCGACAATCTTAGATGGTAAATTTACCAATTCTGTATATTCTTAAGATGTTGTTGAGGTTTTAGGCCAGATAATTAATTAATAATTTTCGATGTTACCGGTATTATAGTATTTGAGGAAAGTAGATGGCCTTTCCGGTTTTGTATAATTATTTTAAGTCAGTGAAATATGATAAATAAATAATATAGATGGTAGAATATTTTTAAGACCGAAAAAAATTTGAAAGCGTGCATCTTGCATGTGTCAGGAGGAATCGAACCTCCGAATATACTTGCCTTTCCGGGGACTTACTGTGATAAACGCACCAAGCCAACACCGCTTACAGCATTTCAAATAATTTTTCGGTATATTTCACTTTTCAGTTTAGATGTTTATTTGAAATGAAAATTAGGGCTTTAAGTGACCTCTATTGGGTCTGATTGCGAACACTTTCGTGAACCGACAATCTTAGATGGTAAATTTACCAATTCTGTATATTCTTAAGATGTTGTTGAGGTTTTAGGCCAGATAATTAATTAATAATTTTCGATGTTACCGGTATTATAGTATTTGAGGAAAGTAGATGGCCTTTCCGGTTTTGTATAATTATTTTAAGTCAGTGAAATATGATAAATAAATAATATAGATGGTAGAATATTTTTAAGACCGAAAAAAATTTGAAAGCGTGCATCTTGCATGTGTCAGGAGGAATCGAACCTCCGAATATACTTGCCTTTCCGGGGACTTACTGTGATAAACGCACCAAGCCAACACCGCTTACAGCATTTCAAATAATTTTTCGGTATATTTCACTTTTCAGTTTAGATGTTTATTTGAAATGAAAATTAGGGCTTTAAGTGACCTCTATTGGGTCTGATTGCGAACACTTTCGTGAACCGACAATCTTAGATGGTAAATTTACCAATTCTGTATATTCTTAAGATGTTGTTGAGGTTTTAGGCCAGATAATTAATTAATAATTTTCGATGTTACCGGTATTATAGTATTTGAGGAAAGTAGATGGCCTTTCCGGTTTTGTATAATTATTTTAAGTCAGTGAAATATGATAAATAAATAATATAGATGGTAGAATATTTTTAAGACCGAAAAAAATTTGAAAGCGTGCATCTTGCATGTGTCAGGAGGAATCGAACCTCCGAATATACTTGCCTTTCCGGGGACTTACTGTGATAAACGCACCAAGCCAACACCGCTTACAGCATTTCAAATAATTTTTCGGTATATTTCACTTTTCAGTTTAGATGTTTATTTGAAATGAAAATTAGGGCTTTAAGTGACCTCTATTGGGTCTGATTGCGAACACTTTCGTGAACCGACAATCTTAGATGGTAAATTTACCAATTCTGTATATTCTTAAGATGTTGTTGAGGTTTTAGGCCAGATAATTAATTAATAATTTTCGATGTTACCGGTATTATAGTATTTGAGGAAAGTAGATGGCCTTTCCGGTTTTGTATAATTATTTTAAGTCAGTGAAATATGATAAATAAATAATATAGATGGTAGAATATTTTTAAGACCGAAAAAAATTTGAAAGCGTGCATCTTGCATGTGTCAGGAGGAATCGAACCTCCGAATATACTTGCCTTTCCGGGGACTTACTGTGATAAACGCACCAAGCCAACACCGCTTACAGCATTTCAAATAATTTTTCGGTATATTTCACTTTTCAGTTTAGATGTTTATTTGAAATGAAAATTAGGGCTTTAAGTGACCTCTATTGGGTCTGATTGCGAACACTTTCGTGAACCGACAATCTTAGATGGTAAATTTACCAATTCTGTATATTCTTAAGATGTTGTTGAGGTTTTAGGCCAGATAATTAATTAATAATTTTCGATGTTACCGGTATTATAGTATTTGAGGAAAGTAGATGGCCTTTCCGGTTTTGTATAATTATTTTAAGTCAGTGAAATATGATAAATAAATAATATAGATGGTAGAATATTTTTAAGACCGAAAAAAATTTGAAAGCGTGCATCTTGCATGTGTCAGGAGGAATCGAACCTCCGAATATACTTGCCTTTCCGGGGACTTACTGTGATAAACGCACCAAGCCAACACCGCTTACAGCATTTCAAATAATTTTTCGGTATATTTCACTTTTCAGTTTAGATGTTTATTTGAAATGAAAATTAGGGCTTTAAGTGACCTCTATTGGGTCTGATTGCGAACACTTTCGTGAACCGACAATCTTAGATGGTAAATTTACCAATTCTGTATATTCTTAAGATGTTGTTGAGGTTTTAGGCCAGATAATTAATTAATAATTTTCGATGTTACCGGTATTATAGTATTTGAGGAAAGTAGATGGCCTTTCCGGTTTTGTATAATTATTTTAAGTCAGTGAAATATGATAAATAAATAATATAGATGGTAGAATATTTTTAAGACCGAAAAAAATTTGAAAGCGTGCATCTTGCATGTGTCAGGAGGAATCGAACCTCCGAATATACTTGCCTTTCCGGGGACTTACTGTGATAAACGCACCAAGCCAACACCGCTTACAGCATTTCAAATAATTTTTCGGTATATTTCACTTTTCAGTTTAGATGTTTATTTGAAATGAAAATTAGGGCTTTAAGTGACCTCTATTGGGTCTGATTGCGAACACTTTCGTGAACCGACAATCTTAGATGGTAAATTTACCAATTCTGTATATTCTTAAGATGTTGTTGAGGTTTTAGGCCAGATAATTAATTAATAATTTTCGATGTTACCGGTATTATAGTATTTGAGGAAAGTAGATGGCCTTTCCGGTTTTGTATAATTATTTTAAGTCAGTGAAATATGATAAATAAATAATATAGATGGTAGAATATTTTTAAGACCGAAAAAAATTTGAAAGCGTGCATCTTGCATGTGTCAGGAGGAATCGAACCTCCGAATATACTTGCCTTTCCGGGGACTTACTGTGATAAACGCACCAAGCCAACACCGCTTACAGCATTTCAAATAATTTTTCGGTATATTTCACTTTTCAGTTTAGATGTTTATTTGAAATGAAAATTAGGGCTTTAAGTGACCTCTATTGGGTCTGATTGCGAACACTTTCGTGAACCGACAATCTTAGATGGTAAATTTACCAATTCTGTATATTCTTAAGATGTTGTTGAGGTTTTAGGCCAGATAATTAATTAATAATTTTCGATGTTACCGGTATTATAGTATTTGAGGAAAGTAGATGGCCTTTCCGGTTTTGTATAATTATTTTAAGTCAGTGAAATATGATAAATAAATAATATAGATGGTAGAATATTTTTAAGACCGAAAAAAATTTGAAAGCGTGCATCTTGCATGTGTCAGGAGGAATCGAACCTCCGAATATACTTGCCTTTCCGGGGACTTACTGTGATAAACGCACCAAGCCAACACCGCTTACAGCATTTCAAATAATTTTTCGGTATATTTCACTTTTCAGTTTAGATGTTTATTTGAAATGAAAATTAGGGCTTTAAGTGACCTCTATTGGGTCTGATTGCGAACACTTTCGTGAACCGACAATCTTAGATGGTAAATTTACCAATTCTGTATATTCTTAAGATGTTGTTGAGGTTTTAGGCCAGATAATTAATTAATAATTTTCGATGTTACCGGTATTATAGTATTTGAGGAAAGTAGATGGCCTTTCCGGTTTTGTATAATTATTTTAAGTCAGTGAAATATGATAAATAAATAATATAGATGGTAGAATATTTTTAAGACCGAAAAAAATTTGAAAGCGTGCATCTTGCATGTGTCAGGAGGAATCGAACCTCCGAATATACTTGCCTTTCCGGGGACTTACTGTGATAAACGCACCAAGCCAACACCGCTTACAGCATTTCAAATAATTTTTCGGTATATTTCACTTTTCAGTTTAGATGTTTATTTGAAATGAAAATTAGGGCTTTAAGTGACCTCTATTGGGTCTGATTGCGAACACTTTCGTGAACCGACAATCTTAGATGGTAAATTTACCAATTCTGTATATTCTTAAGATGTTGTTGAGGTTTTAGGCCAGATAATTAATTAATAATTTTCGATGTTACCGGTATTATAGTATTTGAGGAAAGTAGATGGCCTTTCCGGTTTTGTATAATTATTTTAAGTCAGTGAAATATGATAAATAAATAATATAGATGGTAGAATATTTTTAAGACCGAAAAAAATTTGAAAGCGTGCATCTTGCATGTGTCAGGAGGAATCGAACCTCCGAATATACTTGCCTTTCCGGGGACTTACTGTGATAAACGCACCAAGCCAACACCGCTTACAGCATTTCAAATAATTTTTCGGTATATTTCACTTTTCAGTTTAGATGTTTATTTGAAATGAAAATTAGGGCTTTAAGTGACCTCTATTGGGTCTGATTGCGAACACTTTCGTGAACCGACAATCTTAGATGGTAAATTTACCAATTCTGTATATTCTTAAGATGTTGTTGAGGTTTTAGGCCAGATAATTAATTAATAATTTTCGATGTTACCGGTATTATAGTATTTGAGGAAAGTAGATGGCCTTTCCGGTTTTGTATAATTATTTTAAGTCAGTGAAATATGATAAATAAATAATATAGATGGTAGAATATTTTTAAGACCGAAAAAAATTTGAAAGCGTGCATCTTGCATGTGTCAGGAGGAATCGAACCTCCGAATATACTTGCCTTTCCGGGGACTTACTGTGATAAACGCACCAAGCCAACACCGCTTACAGCATTTCAAATAATTTTTCGGTATATTTCACTTTTCAGTTTAGATGTTTATTTGAAATGAAAATTAGGGCTTTAAGTGACCTCTATTGGGTCTGATTGCGAACACTTTCGTGAACCGACAATCTTAGATGGTAAATTTACCAATTCTGTATATTCTTAAGATGTTGTTGAGGTTTTAGGCCAGATAATTAATTAATAATTTTCGATGTTACCGGTATTATAGTATTTGAGGAAAGTAGATGGCCTTTCCGGTTTTGTATAATTATTTTAAGTCAGTGAAATATGATAAATAAATAATATAGATGGTAGAATATTTTTAAGACCGAAAAAAATTTGAAAGCGTGCATCTTGCATGTGTCAGGAGGAATCGAACCTCCGAATATACTTGCCTTTCCGGGGACTTACTGTGATAAACGCACCAAGCCAACACCGCTTACAGCATTTCAAATAATTTTTCGGTATATTTCACTTTTCAGTTTAGATGTTTATTTGAAATGAAAATTAGGGCTTTAAGTGACCTCTATTGGGTCTGATTGCGAACACTTTCGTGAACCGACAATCTTAGATGGTAAATTTACCAATTCTGTATATTCTTAAGATGTTGTTGAGGTTTTAGGCCAGATAATTAATTAATAATTTTCGATGTTACCGGTATTATAGTATTTGAGGAAAGTAGATGGCCTTTCCGGTTTTGTATAATTATTTTAAGTCAGTGAAATATGATAAATAAATAATATAGATGGTAGAATATTTTTAAGACCGAAAAAAATTTGAAAGCGTGCATCTTGCATGTGTCAGGAGGAATCGAACCTCCGAATATACTTGCCTTTCCGGGGACTTACTGTGATAAACGCACCAAGCCAACACCGCTTACAGCATTTCAAATAATTTTTCGGTATATTTCACTTTTCAGTTTAGATGTTTATTTGAAATGAAAATTAGGGCTTTAAGTGACCTCTATTGGGTCTGATTGCGAACACTTTCGTGAACCGACAATCTTAGATGGTAAATTTACCAATTCTGTATATTCTTAAGATGTTGTTGAGGTTTTAGGCCAGATAATTAATTAATAATTTTCGATGTTACCGGTATTATAGTATTTGAGGAAAGTAGATGGCCTTTCCGGTTTTGTATAATTATTTTAAGTCAGTGAAATATGATAAATAAATAATATAGATGGTAGAATATTTTTAAGACCGAAAAAAATTTGAAAGCGTGCATCTTGCATGTGTCAGGAGGAATCGAACCTCCGAATATACTTGCCTTTCCGGGGACTTACTGTGATAAACGCACCAAGCCAACACCGCTTACAGCATTTCAAATAATTTTTCGGTATATTTCACTTTTCAGTTTAGATGTTTATTTGAAATGAAAATTAGGGCTTTAAGTGACCTCTATTGGGTCTGATTGCGAACACTTTCGTGAACCGACAATCTTAGATGGTAAATTTACCAATTCTGTATATTCTTAAGATGTTGTTGAGGTTTTAGGCCAGATAATTAATTAATAATTTTCGATGTTACCGGTATTATAGTATTTGAGGAAAGTAGATGGCCTTTCCGGTTTTGTATAATTATTTTAAGTCAGTGAAATATGATAAATAAATAATATAGATGGTAGAATATTTTTAAGACCGAAAAAAATTTGAAAGCGTGCATCTTGCATGTGTCAGGAGGAATCGAACCTCCGAATATACTTGCCTTTCCGGGGACTTACTGTGATAAACGCACCAAGCCAACACCGCTTACAGCATTTCAAATAATTTTTCGGTATATTTCACTTTTCAGTTTAGATGTTTATTTGAAATGAAAATTAGGGCTTTAAGTGACCTCTATTGGGTCTGATTGCGAACACTTTCGTGAACCGACAATCTTAGATGGTAAATTTACCAATTCTGTATATTCTTAAGATGTTGTTGAGGTTTTAGGCCAGATAATTAATTAATAATTTTCGATGTTACCGGTATTATAGTATTTGAGGAAAGTAGATGGCCTTTCCGGTTTTGTATAATTATTTTAAGTCAGTGAAATATGATAAATAAATAATATAGATGGTAGAATATTTTTAAGACCGAAAAAAATTTGAAAGCGTGCATCTTGCATGTGTCAGGAGGAATCGAACCTCCGAATATACTTGCCTTTCCGGGGACTTACTGTGATAAACGCACCAAGCCAACACCGCTTACAGCATTTCAAATAATTTTTCGGTATATTTCACTTTTCAGTTTAGATGTTTATTTGAAATGAAAATTAGGGCTTTAAGTGACCTCTATTGGGTCTGATTGCGAACACTTTCGTGAACCGACAATCTTAGATGGTAAATTTACCAATTCTGTATATTCTTAAGATGTTGTTGAGGTTTTAGGCCAGATAATTAATTAATAATTTTCGATGTTACCGGTATTATAGTATTTGAGGAAAGTAGATGGCCTTTCCGGTTTTGTATAATTATTTTAAGTCAGTGAAATATGATAAATAAATAATATAGATGGTAGAATATTTTTAAGACCGAAAAAAATTTGAAAGCGTGCATCTTGCATGTGTCAGGAGGAATCGAACCTCCGAATATACTTGCCTTTCCGGGGACTTACTGTGATAAACGCACCAAGCCAACACCGCTTACAGCATTTCAAATAATTTTTCGGTATATTTCACTTTTCAGTTTAGATGTTTATTTGAAATGAAAATTAGGGCTTTAAGTGACCTCTATTGGGTCTGATTGCGAACACTTTCGTGAACCGACAATCTTAGATGGTAAATTTACCAATTCTGTATATTCTTAAGATGTTGTTGAGGTTTTAGGCCAGATAATTAATTAATAATTTTCGATGTTACCGGTATTATAGTATTTGAGGAAAGTAGATGGCCTTTCCGGTTTTGTATAATTATTTTAAGTCAGTGAAATATGATAAATAAATAATATAGATGGTAGAATATTTTTAAGACCGAAAAAAATTTGAAAGCGTGCATCTTGCATGTGTCAGGAGGAATCGAACCTCCGAATATACTTGCCTTTCCGGGGACTTACTGTGATAAACGCACCAAGCCAACACCGCTTACAGCATTTCAAATAATTTTTCGGTATATTTCACTTTTCAGTTTAGATGTTTATTTGAAATGAAAATTAGGGCTTTAAGTGACCTCTATTGGGTCTGATTGCGAACACTTTCGTGAACCGACAATCTTAGATGGTAAATTTACCAATTCTGTATATTCTTAAGATGTTGTTGAGGTTTTAGGCCAGATAATTAATTAATAATTTTCGATGTTACCGGTATTATAGTATTTGAGGAAAGTAGATGGCCTTTCCGGTTTTGTATAATTATTTTAAGTCAGTGAAATATGATAAATAAATAATATAGATGGTAGAATATTTTTAAGACCGAAAAAAATTTGAAAGCGTGCATCTTGCATGTGTCAGGAGGAATCGAACCTCCGAATATACTTGCCTTTCCGGGGACTTACTGTGATAAACGCACCAAGCCAACACCGCTTACAGCATTTCAAATAATTTTTCGGTATATTTCACTTTTCAGTTTAGATGTTTATTTGAAATGAAAATTAGGGCTTTAAGTGACCTCTATTGGGTCTGATTGCGAACACTTTCGTGAACCGACAATCTTAGATGGTAAATTTACCAATTCTGTATATTCTTAAGATGTTGTTGAGGTTTTAGGCCAGATAATTAATTAATAATTTTCGATGTTACCGGTATTATAGTATTTGAGGAAAGTAGATGGCCTTTCCGGTTTTGTATAATTATTTTAAGTCAGTGAAATATGATAAATAAATAATATAGATGGTAGAATATTTTTAAGACCGAAAAAAATTTGAAAGCGTGCATCTTGCATGTGTCAGGAGGAATCGAACCTCCGAATATACTTGCCTTTCCGGGGACTTACTGTGATAAACGCACCAAGCCAACACCGCTTACAGCATTTCAAATAATTTTTCGGTATATTTCACTTTTCAGTTTAGATGTTTATTTGAAATGAAAATTAGGGCTTTAAGTGACCTCTATTGGGTCTGATTGCGAACACTTTCGTGAACCGACAATCTTAGATGGTAAATTTACCAATTCTGTATATTCTTAAGATGTTGTTGAGGTTTTAGGCCAGATAATTAATTAATAATTTTCGATGTTACCGGTATTATAGTATTTGAGGAAAGTAGATGGCCTTTCCGGTTTTGTATAATTATTTTAAGTCAGTGAAATATGATAAATAAATAATATAGATGGTAGAATATTTTTAAGACCGAAAAAAATTTGAAAGCGTGCATCTTGCATGTGTCAGGAGGAATCGAACCTCCGAATATACTTGCCTTTCCGGGGACTTACTGTGATAAACGCACCAAGCCAACACCGCTTACAGCATTTCAAATAATTTTTCGGTATATTTCACTTTTCAGTTTAGATGTTTATTTGAAATGAAAATTAGGGCTTTAAGTGACCTCTATTGGGTCTGATTGCGAACACTTTCGTGAACCGACAATCTTAGATGGTAAATTTACCAATTCTGTATATTCTTAAGATGTTGTTGAGGTTTTAGGCCAGATAATTAATTAATAATTTTCGATGTTACCGGTATTATAGTATTTGAGGAAAGTAGATGGCCTTTCCGGTTTTGTATAATTATTTTAAGTCAGTGAAATATGATAAATAAATAATATAGATGGTAGAATATTTTTAAGACCGAAAAAAATTTGAAAGCGTGCATCTTGCATGTGTCAGGAGGAATCGAACCTCCGAATATACTTGCCTTTCCGGGGACTTACTGTGATAAACGCACCAAGCCAACACCGCTTACAGCATTTCAAATAATTTTTCGGTATATTTCACTTTTCAGTTTAGATGTTTATTTGAAATGAAAATTAGGGCTTTAAGTGACCTCTATTGGGTCTGATTGCGAACACTTTCGTGAACCGACAATCTTAGATGGTAAATTTACCAATTCTGTATATTCTTAAGATGTTGTTGAGGTTTTAGGCCAGATAATTAATTAATAATTTTCGATGTTACCGGTATTATAGTATTTGAGGAAAGTAGATGGCCTTTCCGGTTTTGTATAATTATTTTAAGTCAGTGAAATATGATAAATAAATAATATAGATGGTAGAATATTTTTAAGACCGAAAAAAATTTGAAAGCGTGCATCTTGCATGTGTCAGGAGGAATCGAACCTCCGAATATACTTGCCTTTCCGGGGACTTACTGTGATAAACGCACCAAGCCAACACCGCTTACAGCATTTCAAATAATTTTTCGGTATATTTCACTTTTCAGTTTAGATGTTTATTTGAAATGAAAATTAGGGCTTTAAGTGACCTCTATTGGGTCTGATTGCGAACACTTTCGTGAACCGACAATCTTAGATGGTAAATTTACCAATTCTGTATATTCTTAAGATGTTGTTGAGGTTTTAGGCCAGATAATTAATTAATAATTTTCGATGTTACCGGTATTATAGTATTTGAGGAAAGTAGATGGCCTTTCCGGTTTTGTATAATTATTTTAAGTCAGTGAAATATGATAAATAAATAATATAGATGGTAGAATATTTTTAAGACCGAAAAAAATTTGAAAGCGTGCATCTTGCATGTGTCAGGAGGAATCGAACCTCCGAATATACTTGCCTTTCCGGGGACTTACTGTGATAAACGCACCAAGCCAACACCGCTTACAGCATTTCAAATAATTTTTCGGTATATTTCACTTTTCAGTTTAGATGTTTATTTGAAATGAAAATTAGGGCTTTAAGTGACCTCTATTGGGTCTGATTGCGAACACTTTCGTGAACCGACAATCTTAGATGGTAAATTTACCAATTCTGTATATTCTTAAGATGTTGTTGAGGTTTTAGGCCAGATAATTAATTAATAATTTTCGATGTTACCGGTATTATAGTATTTGAGGAAAGTAGATGGCCTTTCCGGTTTTGTATAATTATTTTAAGTCAGTGAAATATGATAAATAAATAATATAGATGGTAGAATATTTTTAAGACCGAAAAAAATTTGAAAGCGTGCATCTTGCATGTGTCAGGAGGAATCGAACCTCCGAATATACTTGCCTTTCCGGGGACTTACTGTGATAAACGCACCAAGCCAACACCGCTTACAGCATTTCAAATAATTTTTCGGTATATTTCACTTTTCAGTTTAGATGTTTATTTGAAATGAAAATTAGGGCTTTAAGTGACCTCTATTGGGTCTGATTGCGAACACTTTCGTGAACCGACAATCTTAGATGGTAAATTTACCAATTCTGTATATTCTTAAGATGTTGTTGAGGTTTTAGGCCAGATAATTAATTAATAATTTTCGATGTTACCGGTATTATAGTATTTGAGGAAAGTAGATGGCCTTTCCGGTTTTGTATAATTATTTTAAGTCAGTGAAATATGATAAATAAATAATATAGATGGTAGAATATTTTTAAGACCGAAAAAAATTTGAAAGCGTGCATCTTGCATGTGTCAGGAGGAATCGAACCTCCGAATATACTTGCCTTTCCGGGGACTTACTGTGATAAACGCACCAAGCCAACACCGCTTACAGCATTTCAAATAATTTTTCGGTATATTTCACTTTTCAGTTTAGATGTTTATTTGAAATGAAAATTAGGGCTTTAAGTGACCTCTATTGGGTCTGATTGCGAACACTTTCGTGAACCGACAATCTTAGATGGTAAATTTACCAATTCTGTATATTCTTAAGATGTTGTTGAGGTTTTAGGCCAGATAATTAATTAATAATTTTCGATGTTACCGGTATTATAGTATTTGAGGAAAGTAGATGGCCTTTCCGGTTTTGTATAATTATTTTAAGTCAGTGAAATATGATAAATAAATAATATAGATGGTAGAATATTTTTAAGACCGAAAAAAATTTGAAAGCGTGCATCTTGCATGTGTCAGGAGGAATCGAACCTCCGAATATACTTGCCTTTCCGGGGACTTACTGTGATAAACGCACCAAGCCAACACCGCTTACAGCATTTCAAATAATTTTTCGGTATATTTCACTTTTCAGTTTAGATGTTTATTTGAAATGAAAATTAGGGCTTTAAGTGACCTCTATTGGGTCTGATTGCGAACACTTTCGTGAACCGACAATCTTAGATGGTAAATTTACCAATTCTGTATATTCTTAAGATGTTGTTGAGGTTTTAGGCCAGATAATTAATTAATAATTTTCGATGTTACCGGTATTATAGTATTTGAGGAAAGTAGATGGCCTTTCCGGTTTTGTATAATTATTTTAAGTCAGTGAAATATGATAAATAAATAATATAGATGGTAGAATATTTTTAAGACCGAAAAAAATTTGAAAGCGTGCATCTTGCATGTGTCAGGAGGAATCGAACCTCCGAATATACTTGCCTTTCCGGGGACTTACTGTGATAAACGCACCAAGCCAACACCGCTTACAGCATTTCAAATAATTTTTCGGTATATTTCACTTTTCAGTTTAGATGTTTATTTGAAATGAAAATTAGGGCTTTAAGTGACCTCTATTGGGTCTGATTGCGAACACTTTCGTGAACCGACAATCTTAGATGGTAAATTTACCAATTCTGTATATTCTTAAGATGTTGTTGAGGTTTTAGGCCAGATAATTAATTAATAATTTTCGATGTTACCGGTATTATAGTATTTGAGGAAAGTAGATGGCCTTTCCGGTTTTGTATAATTATTTTAAGTCAGTGAAATATGATAAATAAATAATATAGATGGTAGAATATTTTTAAGACCGAAAAAAATTTGAAAGCGTGCATCTTGCATGTGTCAGGAGGAATCGAACCTCCGAATATACTTGCCTTTCCGGGGACTTACTGTGATAAACGCACCAAGCCAACACCGCTTACAGCATTTCAAATAATTTTTCGGTATATTTCACTTTTCAGTTTAGATGTTTATTTGAAATGAAAATTAGGGCTTTAAGTGACCTCTATTGGGTCTGATTGCGAACACTTTCGTGAACCGACAATCTTAGATGGTAAATTTACCAATTCTGTATATTCTTAAGATGTTGTTGAGGTTTTAGGCCAGATAATTAATTAATAATTTTCGATGTTACCGGTATTATAGTATTTGAGGAAAGTAGATGGCCTTTCCGGTTTTGTATAATTATTTTAAGTCAGTGAAATATGATAAATAAATAATATAGATGGTAGAATATTTTTAAGACCGAAAAAAATTTGAAAGCGTGCATCTTGCATGTGTCAGGAGGAATCGAACCTCCGAATATACTTGCCTTTCCGGGGACTTACTGTGATAAACGCACCAAGCCAACACCGCTTACAGCATTTCAAATAATTTTTCGGTATATTTCACTTTTCAGTTTAGATGTTTATTTGAAATGAAAATTAGGGCTTTAAGTGACCTCTATTGGGTCTGATTGCGAACACTTTCGTGAACCGACAATCTTAGATGGTAAATTTACCAATTCTGTATATTCTTAAGATGTTGTTGAGGTTTTAGGCCAGATAATTAATTAATAATTTTCGATGTTACCGGTATTATAGTATTTGAGGAAAGTAGATGGCCTTTCCGGTTTTGTATAATTATTTTAAGTCAGTGAAATATGATAAATAAATAATATAGATGGTAGAATATTTTTAAGACCGAAAAAAATTTGAAAGCGTGCATCTTGCATGTGTCAGGAGGAATCGAACCTCCGAATATACTTGCCTTTCCGGGGACTTACTGTGATAAACGCACCAAGCCAACACCGCTTACAGCATTTCAAATAATTTTTCGGTATATTTCACTTTTCAGTTTAGATGTTTATTTGAAATGAAAATTAGGGCTTTAAGTGACCTCTATTGGGTCTGATTGCGAACACTTTCGTGAACCGACAATCTTAGATGGTAAATTTACCAATTCTGTATATTCTTAAGATGTTGTTGAGGTTTTAGGCCAGATAATTAATTAATAATTTTCGATGTTACCGGTATTATAGTATTTGAGGAAAGTAGATGGCCTTTCCGGTTTTGTATAATTATTTTAAGTCAGTGAAATATGATAAATAAATAATATAGATGGTAGAATATTTTTAAGACCGAAAAAAATTTGAAAGCGTGCATCTTGCATGTGTCAGGAGGAATCGAACCTCCGAATATACTTGCCTTTCCGGGGACTTACTGTGATAAACGCACCAAGCCAACACCGCTTACAGCATTTCAAATAATTTTTCGGTATATTTCACTTTTCAGTTTAGATGTTTATTTGAAATGAAAATTAGGGCTTTAAGTGACCTCTATTGGGTCTGATTGCGAACACTTTCGTGAACCGACAATCTTAGATGGTAAATTTACCAATTCTGTATATTCTTAAGATGTTGTTGAGGTTTTAGGCCAGATAATTAATTAATAATTTTCGATGTTACCGGTATTATAGTATTTGAGGAAAGTAGATGGCCTTTCCGGTTTTGTATAATTATTTTAAGTCAGTGAAATATGATAAATAAATAATATAGATGGTAGAATATTTTTAAGACCGAAAAAAATTTGAAAGCGTGCATCTTGCATGTGTCAGGAGGAATCGAACCTCCGAATATACTTGCCTTTCCGGGGACTTACTGTGATAAACGCACCAAGCCAACACCGCTTACAGCATTTCAAATAATTTTTCGGTATATTTCACTTTTCAGTTTAGATGTTTATTTGAAATGAAAATTAGGGCTTTAAGTGACCTCTATTGGGTCTGATTGCGAACACTTTCGTGAACCGACAATCTTAGATGGTAAATTTACCAATTCTGTATATTCTTAAGATGTTGTTGAGGTTTTAGGCCAGATAATTAATTAATAATTTTCGATGTTACCGGTATTATAGTATTTGAGGAAAGTAGATGGCCTTTCCGGTTTTGTATAATTATTTTAAGTCAGTGAAATATGATAAATAAATAATATAGATGGTAGAATATTTTTAAGACCGAAAAAAATTTGAAAGCGTGCATCTTGCATGTGTCAGGAGGAATCGAACCTCCGAATATACTTGCCTTTCCGGGGACTTACTGTGATAAACGCACCAAGCCAACACCGCTTACAGCATTTCAAATAATTTTTCGGTATATTTCACTTTTCAGTTTAGATGTTTATTTGAAATGAAAATTAGGGCTTTAAGTGACCTCTATTGGGTCTGATTGCGAACACTTTCGTGAACCGACAATCTTAGATGGTAAATTTACCAATTCTGTATATTCTTAAGATGTTGTTGAGGTTTTAGGCCAGATAATTAATTAATAATTTTCGATGTTACCGGTATTATAGTATTTGAGGAAAGTAGATGGCCTTTCCGGTTTTGTATAATTATTTTAAGTCAGTGAAATATGATAAATAAATAATATAGATGGTAGAATATTTTTAAGACCGAAAAAAATTTGAAAGCGT